>CAKALG010015049.1:0-12521 GCA_916700815.1 Helicolenus hilgendorfi | reverse complement strand
TTCTCTGCTATCTGCACACTCACACACACACACACACACACACACACACACACACACACACGTACGTTGCACTGCTGTATCAAAACCCCACGTTACCAGATCAGCGAGGCCCTGATTCGGCATTACGTCACCCTTTCCTCGTCCAGACCCTGGAGCCGAACACAATCAACCACACACACTTGACGCATGAAAAGAGCAATTAGCAGGGTTGCTAGAGAACATCCATCATGCCGAACCATTTTTCCTCAGAGCTAAAGTTTGCAAAGACAACATCATTACGTGCAGCCAGCAGCAGAGAAACATGTAATCTGTGCGCACTTCTGAAAACACAGCAGGAGATTTGTCAAAGCTGCTGATTTCAAACTGACGTCAAACACTGCAGCGCCACTCATGCTGCAGTAAGAACCGAGGCCAATGTTTTGGAACATAGCTGAGGACTTTGGTCCTCATAAGGGAATATGAATAGAGAATAATGAATAGCTGCATGTAATGAAAACAGGTGAAACCAAAACATACATGTGATGTCAGAGTGTAGTATGGGAAAAAAAGCTCTCATATGAAAATCAACACGTGTCCAAAAAGTGTTTTGGACTAAAATGTAGATTTCAGCATGTGACATTTTCATGCTACTATTCAGGGTTTTTATAATGCCAATACAAGCCAAAATATTATTTTTTTCATAATTAAATGGCTTCTGAAACAGTAAAGTGGAAACTCATAGAGATCACGTTTGTCTTTTATTGACTGAAAATTAGGGCTGTCAAAGTTAATGCGATAATAATGCGTTAACGCAAATTTGTTTTAACGCCACTAATCTCTTTAACACATTAACTCAACTTTAACTGAAGCTCGATGAAAGTTCAATCAAGACTTTTCATATGCTCACTGTCTCTTATTTACAGAAGTCTGGGGGGCCCAGAAGCTCCAGGCTTGTTATGGAGGTCAATTTATTTGAAAATGTTGTTTGGGATTATGCACCCATAAAACACAATATCAGCTGACATGATAAGCAGTGCTCAAAGTGGACCGGTACTCACGGTACGGCACTTTACAGCACTCACAATCTGCCGGTACTCTTTTACTTTCATGTCAGGTTATCTGGGAGATTGACAATGGTGATTCAAAATAACACAACGCCAGCGTTTTTGTGCCGCCACTCGTAAGCCCTGTGGACATAAAAGCTATGTGGAGAGAATCCGGTGCTGTAATTTATTAAAATAAATAGTGAACTGTTTGTCATAACTCTTGTATTTGTGAACATATATAATTATTGAAACATTATTTAAAAGTTTTCTGAATCTGCTCTTTTAGGGCAAACATTTCCAGAAGAATTAAATGTTGAGACGAAGGCTGTGACACGTGTAGATAATAAAATAATTATTTAACTAGTTATAATAATGGTCCAAAATGATGTAAAATAGCATAGTCTTAAGATAAAAAGAACTTCACATTTTCTTGGGGGAGGAGCCCAAACCCTATATCTCCTAGAATCTTTTATTCATTGTAGAAATTCAGAACGTGTCTCTTTATCCTGCTGCATAATATGTAGGAGCATCCTGACTGGGACCTGAATGATACACTACAATAGGCTACAAATTACACAGGAAACCCCTTTAACTATTAACACTAAACACACCACCGTAACCCTATAATGTTCGAGTTGGCATATTATTGGACTAGTATAGGCCTACTATAGAGGATGCATAGCCCAAGTATAATAATAGCAATAAAACCACAGCTTTATTACCTGATCCTGAGGCCGTGTCTTGAAGACGTCTCATTATCTTTGTTGATTATATGTATTATGTATTACACATTCATTTGTATTTAATCAAATTATCCTCCACCCATGTGTAGAGCCACTCAGGAACACAGATCACCTCATCTCTGAACAGTCTGATGTTTAGCTGCTGCTGCTCTTTATCTCTCTCTCTATCTGTACATTTTATTTACATCCTCACATAAACTCCTGAGTCTCAAGCTGTAAAACACAGAGTCTCTCAGAAACGCCCCTCCGCCGTCCACTACCTGCTTATTACCTTCATTTCACTCAAACAGAGTAAATCTTCCCCGGTTGAGAGGCTGAACATGTGAGGTACACACCTGCAAGTAACTGACGTGTAACACTTCTTTTCTGCAGTATATCTATTTTAATATATATTTCATGACAGTTGCCATGGTAGCATCTTAAACTAACATATACATACACATGTACAACCACGCCACAATTCCACTGCAGCACACGGCATCACAAAATATATTTATTCAGACTCTTACAGTTCATCTAAATGTTGTGTCAGGATTGAACGTAAAACTTTGTAGGTGTTTTCATGAGCTTATAAATCCAGCTGAATCCCACACTCGCTCAGACAAGATGATAAGTAACGTTGCGTCACATCACTTTGTATCTCTGTGAGGAGTCATGTAATCCAGTGACTCATGGTGGGATCTGCAAACACCGAAGGTTGGAATACTTCTGGATCAGCCCTTCGCTGACCCTTCGTTCTCTGCAGGCTGCTGCTGCTCTCTGATTTATACCTCAATGTAATGGGGAAGAGGAGAGGAAGGGGAGGGGGGAGGGGGGGCAGTTATATAAGTGGAAACATATAAATGTGAAAAAGGTCAGAATCTATGTTATGTTGTAGAAATTATTTTGTGGGGCCATTTGGCACCGTCTGCTAGTGCTTTTTGGCCTTGCACCAATTAATTGTACAAAGTTGCTAAAAAACACTTCACATCCAAAATGGGTCAGCCCAACTTTTGGAGTGGAAACTATTCAAATTCAGGCCTGTAATTGCTGTGCTCCTCTTGGGCTGCTCAGTGTAGTTTTGTTCAAAAACACAATACAGTGATCAGCCGCTTACATGGATCAAAAAGCTTGGGACAGAATCATTCCTATACAAACGCTGTTTAAATTATTCACCTATTGTAATCAAGTAGTCCGCTTACCGTGTTCATTTTGGGTCTTTTCATACATGACAACATATGGAAAAATATTTTAAAACTACGTTAGACTAACGTTAGTTGAATATTTTTACCCCCGTGACAACGTAGGCCAGGGTGCCTGAAATTTTTTAAATTTTTCCGAAAGGGCAAAGCCTTTGGCTCTACTTTAGCAGGGGTCAAGCAGTGAGCGGGGGTAAGTGAGTCATGCTCACTTTGGCCTTGTTGTTTTGTTTTTTTACTTTACTTCCTTGATGCTTTGCCTCGCGGACCATCTGCTCTCCGGCTGGATACCTGTGGCTGGCGCTGCGTGCACATTGATATCATAACGGAAAAAGATAAAGTAATTTTCTCTGAATGAAAAACGACCGTTCTGCATGCACGCTCGTGCTGCAGAGCCGGCCAAAAATGGCAATGCTAAAAGGCAGAATGATTGACGGCGGGCCACTAAACAGCAAAACGGTCCGTTTCATGACTTTGCATTAATGTAACATACAAATGTCAATTAGATGGTAATTTGCATGGGAAATGATGCACAACAACAAAAGTTCAGTTATAATAATCATCCGCTTATAGTGATCAATGTTTCCAGGTGCAAAAACAGTACTTTTTTTTTTTTTAAACGTAAGTTGGTAGAGGCGTGTACCGTTAACGTAGCGGTAAGACAGCCCATTCTCATTCCAAGGGCGTCAAATACCGATGCTTTGTCACGGCCGTCGGCATGAAGTACCCTTTAGCCTTGGTATGAGATGCACCGGGCTTGCCATTAACTACAATGTAAACCAATTGCAGGAGCAGTAAACACTCAGGGAAAGAGCGCTGGGAGTGTGGTGACGTATGAAAAGACACACTAAGGGCGAGCGGGAGGGGAGTTGAATGGGTCCAACAGACACACGGCTTTCATCCAGGAGACTGCTGTTTGTATCCCGTTCGTTAAGTTTCACTTTCACGTTACAAACGTAGCAGTTTTAAGCCCAACCATGTAGTTTTTTCATAAACCTAACCAAGTGGTTTTGTTGCCTAAACCAAAAGTAACGCCAAGGGGTGTGACAAAGCGGCAGTATTTGACGAGTTGGGATGACAACGTGTTGGGTGAGTTGGGTGATGAAATAAAATAAGGAGGTCAAATTTCCGTAATAGCCAAACATTGCACCGCGGTTTGACATTTGATTGGCCAATGCAGCGCCTTGCTGGATGATGTCTCATAGAGGGAGCAGGGCTGCAGGGATGACATATTCTAGTAAGCCAACAAGGAAGTTAGCATCACCCTGGGTTCCCTCGACAAAAAGCCAATGGGGTTTTGGATTACTGCAGAAAATAAGATCTGTGGCAAACAAAGGTTTATGATACGTATGCGTTTTGTTCAGACATCAATCGTAAAAATAAAAAGCTAACGTAAGGCTATAGAATAATTACACCACAGTCTCTCAAACGCGAGTATAAACAACAACAACACTGTAAAGACGGATAAATCAGGATGATGATGTTTTGTAGTCTCATTTAGCCACTTGTTAGCAACTGCCTTTTTCAGTTTTACATGCAATGCCAATGTTTGAACACAGGGTTATTGTTAAATTCTCTTACAGAGGACATCAGGGTGGATGGAGGAGGTACAAAGTGTGTAATCACAGTTTGCATGCTGTCCTGCTGCTGTACTGTGTACTTTAGGTAAGAGGACATACTGTATTGTAAATTACATAGCTATTGTCACAATGGACTGGTACAGTAGTAGCATTTTGAAAATGGCTGGACTTGATATTTTGTCACAAACAGATATTTGAGATAAACAAAGTGACTGGGCTAAACCTGTTTTACCCAGCTGGGCTCTATTACCCTGCTCCTGGTTTAAGTGGGGATACAGACTGAAAACAGCCCTGAGTTAAAGCAAAACCAGGGGGCTGCGCTGGAGTTGGAGTAACAGATTTATGTGTTTAAAGTCTTAACAGATGCCACAGACAGGATTTTACAACTCTTTCGTCGTGAGAATCGCAAGATTAACAGTAAAAATTTGGCATTTGTGTTCCACGAACCATTAATGTGTACTTGCATGCATTTGATTGGCCAATGCAGCATCTTGCCAGATGATGAGAAATGAGCCTGGTTCGTGTTTTCTTTTAACCTTTCTGTAATCTCAACCAAACAGTTTTAGTTGCCTAAAATGTACTAAACCTTAACCATAGCTGTGACAGATCAGACAATCATCATATAGGGCTGTTATGAAATGTACTTTGGGTATAAGGACTGACTGTTAATCATTAGTAGCTATTACCATCCCAAGTCATTTGTGAAATTTAAGTGTGAAAACGATACCCATTTCAGCAGATAGCATGAAATAACAACTCTTTGTCACAGCTGTCGTGCCGTGTTCGATATCGTCGCACAAGCACCCTTTAGCACTGGTTTATGATGCACCGGGCTTTCCATTAACTACAACAAGAACCCATCCACAGCAACAGTAAACGCACAGGGAAAGTGTGCCGGCAGCGTGGTGACGTAGTTTAAAGAGCGAAAGAGACACACAGGGCGGGTGGATGGGTCCAACAAACATATGGCTTTCATCCAGGAGGCCGCTGTTCACGTCCAATGCCTTATGTTTCACTGTCAATTTACAATCAGCTGATCGTTCATGTCCTGTGTTCACAAGGACAAGTCACATTTTCACTGTACAAATGGCTCGGATGTCCATCCTGGCCGCACTGATTTGATTTTGTAAATATTAATCTTGTTCAATATTTCCAATGCGATATTCTGTTGTGAGTGGGGAACCCCGAGGACAGCCGATGACTCAGTCACGTGGGAAAGAACGATAGCCAATTGAGAACTAAGCTGCCTGAAGTGAAAGGACAACCACTGCCGTCATGGTGGCCGCGGCTAATGCATGAGCTAATACAAAACGTATTGGAGGACCAATTTGTTGATTTGTGTCAACAACACAAGTATTTATTTAACGTGTCTCCATGACTTCATTCATCCATCCTTTTTGAATTTTCAGTACAAAATAGTACAAAAACTAACATCACCAATTCTTCCTGTTCGTCGTCCGCCATGTTTGTTTACAGTGAAGTCACGTTTAATCGCCAGACATTTTGCGATATTTCCGTTTTTTATAGTAGACTCTTCTGTTAGTGTGTGGTGTGCTGTTTTGGCCAAATCATTTCTCTCCACACACTATAGGAACTAAACTGTTAAATTTAACATAACATGTTGTTATGTGCGGGGTCTCTCACATTTTCAAAATCTGTTATAGTGTTATAGTGTGGATAAGCCTTTAGCCATTTCCGCTTCTGGGGATAGTGACCGCAAAGAACTTACATTGAGTGATTGGTAACTGGGGATAGCTACCGAAAACCAAAGCGCTATCCTCTTCCTGTTTTGGTTGCGCGAAGTTGACACACTTTCTTTGTTTTAAATGGAGCCTTTATTTTCCCGGGAGATCGTACCCGTTGTCAGACACAATTGCACAGTGAAAGCGAGGCTTATAAGTAACCAATCTAAACGCTGATGGTGTAATTATTCTATAACCACTTCATAATGATAAGTTAAAACAAAAAAACATGTCTATTGCCATTTTGACAAATGGAAACCACACTAACCAGAGAGGGGTGAACCGGAAAAAACAGAGCAGAGACAGACATGAGTGGAAGAGGAGACAAACATATCAGTGGCAGAAAACATGTGTCATGAGTTGTGTCATTTCTAATTAACCAAAACACAAGTGTTGCAAGAGAAAACTCTCTTACACACACACACACACACACACACACAGAGTCGGTGTCTGTCTGTTCCGTCTTCTAGCAGTACAAATGAGGTCATTCAGGATGAGTTTTATCAGGGCCCAGGAGAGCCAATAAATCAGGAGTGTGTTGTCTTTTCACCATGCATGCATGCATGTGTGTGTGTGTGTGTGTGTGTGTGTGTGTGTGTGAGTGTGAAACAGAGACACACCAAGAGAGACGGACATAATGATTGTAGTTCCCTTAACGTCCTTTCTTGCTGTTTAACAGTCTGGGAATGTGTCTTGCTGACCTTTCCCGTGTTACGTTGTTGGGGCACTGCTCTGACCGTGACATCCAACCACACACACACACACACACATCTGGCTTCCTCATTACAAATTAGAACTGAGCCTAATCCCGGTGTCAGCAGGACTTACAGTGTGGTTGGTACATACACACTGTATCACCACAACATCTTTTTTTCTGCTCTGAACCTTCAGTTATTTAAATCACCCTATGGATCCATCCTGATTACCACCTACTCGTAAAATCAGCAATGGACATAAGTAGCATTTGGACGTCTGCTTTTAAATTATAGTGTACAACATGTGGAGAGATGCTACTTGGAAAAGAGAAGACCATGTTTCAACCTCATCTATTTTTTTTTGGGCATCAGTCTTCCTGCTGACGAGGCTTCTTTGATAATTTAATCAGAGAAAAGTTGGATTAAGCGGGTTGGAGTTAGGGAGCCTTGGAAAATGTATACTGTGGATATCTTATGTCAGTGTTCAACTATTCTCATACAGATAGAGGACGTATCCTCGGATAAGCGATGAAGTATTTTTGTCCATAATTAGAAGAAGCCTGAGATATAGTCAGGGTTTTCCAGCTGGACGGGAGACAGACCTCATTTGGTATTACTGAGCTGGAAGAGCTGGTACTTATGGAAACTGTTGAATAACTCAGGGAGACATCAACAACTATAGGGTTTGCATACCTTCATCCAGACATATAGTTTATATTAGGGCTGTTAATGCTATAGCGCTTTAACGCAAATCCGTTTTAAAGCCATTAATTGATTGAAGATACTGAAACTAGAAAACCTAATGAATCCATTGGTACCAACAATGTGTGGAGGCTACATAACGTTCCAAACTTACGCTAAATTATGGCGAGGGAAAACTAGCATGGCCATTTTCAAAGGCGTCCCTTGACCTCCGACCTCAAGATATGTGAATGAAAATGGGTTCTATGGGTACCCACGAGTCTCCCCTATACAGACATGCCCACTTGGGAAAAATGGGCATTTGATTTTGGGATAACGGTCTGTCGGACAAATTGGCTTTCGGTCCAAAGGGACAGTTTTTTGGACTATTAGGGTTTTGGAATAATGGGCCGTCGGACCGATGGCATGGAACCGTTAGAAGGTGCGTTCAGACAGAACAACAATTGCATATAAAGTCAATGCAAATTTGCAAGCAGTCTTTGCTAGTTGACAATGCATTAACTTTGGCAAAAACTTGCTTATCTCAAGGTTTTATGACTCCAATTCGTTAACTTACAGAGACAAGAAGAAGAAGAAGAAGAGAGTTTAAAAGAAAATAACAGAAAGAGCTGCATCAAAAGCAGAGCTAAAACAGAGTGAATATTAAACTCATATTTGGAATTGGGGTAGATTAGAACACAAACACATGTGCATGCAAATGTTATTCATTTCCACTTGACATCAAAAGATCTAATGTCTCCTCAGAGCGTAAGAGCTATGTTGAGAGCCAGCTCAGAATTCAAATGACCACCATGAGGACCAACCTGCTACTGCGTTGCCATCAACAAACACAATACTTTACAAAGCAAAGCGCGGTAGCCATGGATCCGCTTCATGGACGCCAGCTTCTTCGCACTGTCTACGACACATTGAAACCCTGAGAGTGTTTACACTGTGTGCCCTGCAAGTGTGTTTGTGTTAAAGTCATTAACACCCACTCAAACCTCCAGCTGGAAGCAACCATTTCGAAAGTATGACACAGAATGAAGACATTCAAAACTCCTCAGAGAAGCATATACAAGGGGCAGCTAGACATTGTTAACAGGCACACACACTGTCACACCAACACAGTCTCACTGTAGTTTGTGAAATAGTCATGAAATTTAATGTATTTGATTCGTGTACATAGACAGGAATTTCCTTTTTTTTCCATGATTCTCAGCACGACTTTCAACAATGTATTTTTCGTGTATTTTCCAACAAATGTTGAGCAACACGTGACACATGTCATTTCCACTGCAGTCTTTTATAAAATAAAACTACTTAGTTAGGTTTGGGAAAAGATCGACTTGGTTATGCTTAGGCAACAAAAACACTTCGTTAGGTTTAGGAATAGATCGATTTGGATAGGTTTAGGAAAAGACTGACTTGGTTAGGCTTAGGCAACAAAACTACTTAGGCTTAGGAAAAGATCGCGGTTTGGGTTAAAATAACACCGGAAGGGACGTTACTTGATTACAGAAGTTACATGACAAATAAATCAACTGACTTGTGTGTTTGATTTCGTGTTGACCATCATGAAAAAAATGGGAAATTCGTGTCTATATATACACGAATCAATAGATTCAATTTTGTGACTATTTCACACACTGCTGTGCGACTGGGCTCGTCACACACACACACACACACTCCAGTCTCAGAGGGCCACTATCATTTACAGTCATCCCCCCTTCAGTTTCCATGTAAACACAAACAGATGGAAAAATAAAAGTTAAAAATACTCTTAGAGTCATTAGTGTCAATAGGAAGGAAAATAATTCATCCTCATTCACATCCCACATCCCAGTGCTCATTTCTACAATGTCACCACATAAATGGAATTGCTTTGTGCTTGCGATAGCACATGCACGATCTTTTTTGGCAACAGTTTCCCAAAGGCACAACCAAGAAATTCCCCTGTGAATAGATCCGTCTATTTTCTTCGAACATTTTCACGGCGCTCGCTGCATAGCTATGCAATGACACATCATCGGTTTACGATCCGACTTAAATGTTGGTTTGCAGCATGCCATATAAATCATATTTCACTCTCTCTCTCTCGCTCTCTTATGCAACTATGGTGTTTCAAAGCCCAGAGCGCCCAGAGCTGCTGGCTGATAGCAGTACGCCATCAGCCAGGCCAGAAACTGCATGCATGAGCTCATCGCCTACAAGCTGCTGCATGTTTTTCTTCTTTTTTTATTACTTGGTGAGACTTAATGCAACCTGACCTCACGATAGAAACTGGCAGTGCAGAGAGTCTGAACGTATACTGCATGAGTCAAGGTCTGTCAGCGAGATCAGTGATGGCAATTAGCTGCTTTGCTTTCCCAAACACCCTTTGTGTTGGAAATCAGTCTGGTGTTATTCCAGATCTGTCACAACAGCTCAGGAGAGGAGAGCCAGACGGTCGGACCTTCATTAGTGCTGTTTATTATTCAAAGATCATAGGAGCGCTGCGCTGCGATCTACGTACTGAGGTCGAGAGGCAGAAACTGAGGAATGAACAGCGAGGAAGAAATAAAGCTTGGGTATTTGTGGTGAGGAGGAAAAGGGGAAAAGGAGATGGGGGAGAAAAGAGGAGAGCTGAAGCCACACGCAGATTAAAGCTCAGAAAGACCGTCACACACGCACTCTCAAAACACACTTTTCAACACAACTTTCCACTAGCTCTACATGGATCTTCATTATGCGTGCAGTAGTTAAGTGTGTGGCCAGCGGTTTGGTCTCAGGGTCTTGTGAGGTACACACAAACACACACACAGATGGGACCTTCCCGGCTCTTGACATGAAATTTCCACTGAGTTTAAGTTACCAGTTTGTTACTGGGACACAGCGCGATCAGAGGGTCGGTCTGCAAACCTTAGACAGACACTGTGTCATAGCCCCCCCTTTATAAACTTAGGCAATGCCCTCCATATCAACTGACTGACACACAGACAAGTATGAATATACATGTGGTCGCGACATGAGCATGCAAGAGAGAAGAAGAATCTTACAGGATTTCCTTTTCCAGGTTGTGTGCCACTTACTACACTGTAGTTGGAGCTGATTTTATATATCTCATTTATCATCAGGTATAAATAATAAAAATCAAGGTCAAGTCTCAGAAATGAAATCGTCTACTGTGAGCAGGCATTTGGCCGACAGAATGGCAACATGCAGGAGATGGATGAGTTGTTTGCTTCACACAGTACGATACTGTTACAATTGGAAAAAAAGAAAAGAAAGAAAGCTGCAAGCAGCAATGAACGGGCCATCGCCCCTTGTGCATGTCGGGGATACTGGCGCCGTTTGACGTGGCTGTGTATTTCCATGACCGTCTGACACTGCGCTCACGAGTTTGATGATATTTCATTTATTATTTAATTTTACTGAAATCAACCAACCTCGAGTACCGGCCCCGGCTTGCCTCCTGTCTTCCAAACAGGCTTATCGTCTCAAGATCTGCGACTGGATGAAGTTACTGTAGTTACACAGAACTGATTCAACATTTGTGTCCCAACTGTCATGTTCATCTGTTTCTCGGGAATAATCATGTGGTCTGTTGTTGTGGTTGTGTCACTCTGACCTGAAACTGCATCAAATGTTCCATTTCTTTGTAATAGAGTGAAGTTTTCCCACAGAGGCTGCCGTAGTTGCTTTTTGAGGACTGATACCAGTATAGATGTTTTTTCCACTGAAGCCGCCACAGCCAAGAGTTCTGCCTATTTTCATTATTTCTTTTTTTTTTTTTGTTTCCATGCCAAATATAGTATTCAGTATTCTCACAGTGATTTAGTATTGCCAGTGTGGGAAAACATTTTAAAGTCACATGATCTGTGTAAGGCAATCAGTCTTCTGAAGTATTCTGATTAAACAGCATTAAGTGCACCATTTAAATGTGGTACTCCAGTCTTTAGCCAGGGCACGTTTGCCACATAGACATTTTGGATAAATACATCCTGTATCTCAAAAGCTGGTCTTTGCATAATCATTTCCCCAGGATTTTTTAGGAGTTGCACAATGCAACAGGTGCAGTCTGCAAAGAGGGTCTGACTGTTAAACCATCAAATCAAATTGTGTGGTGCTAATGTGAGACATTGGTACAGTTACTAGCCTACATAATCATGACACCAGTATCAAGGGGATTAGAAGCCTTTTTTGTCCTATCTTCAAATTAGGGTTAAGGGAAATTCTGCTGTACTGCTTTCTGGCACAATATATTGCTTTACAGCATAAAACAGAAAGTGGACTGTTTTGTAGTCCCTCGGCTTCTCTTTAGCTGATCCATAGATGTATAAAGAGAACTGGATACAGCGTTGTAGGCTCCCGTTCATTCCTATGAGAGCTGCTCAGTGGCACATGATGCCAAAATGGCTCGACTGCCAAGTGATAAAGTACCCGGATCATCCGGCGATATTCCGCATCCATTGGGCCCATAGAGCAGGCGCAGTAGCGTTTCTTTTAACTCCGCCTCACAGTCCTCGCTCCAGCCTCGGTCTGGGTCTCATTCACATGAACGGAGGAAGGGAAATAACTCTGGATTCAGCTATTAGTGCATTTTACTACTTTTAGGACCTAATGATTTAAATAAGGGCTATTAAAGTGTTCGTACTGGTAAGTTGATTCACCAATAATTAAAAAATGATTTACAGACATCTCTTTCCCGATGTAAGTCTATGGAAAAAAAGTGTTTTTTAAATTTCAGTCATATCATATTAATAATTTAAGTGTATCGGCCGTCAGTATTTCGAACAAGTAGCTTGTGAAAAATGAGGTGTGCCAAGTTTAGAAGGCTGCAGCTGTTAGTTCAGCATGTCAGATAGTATATTTATTATTATATTATATTTATTATA
>CAKALG010015048.1:0-25807 GCA_916700815.1 Helicolenus hilgendorfi | reverse complement strand
CGGAGTTTGTGAGTGATTGACAGCTGCCTCCGTTGAATGAACAGCCAAGAGGAACACTCTCTCTCTCTGAAATGACCTGTGATTGACCAAACTCTCCCGTCATGGGCTAGATTCTTTAAAGCCTGAAAACAGAGCCATGAGGAGGTGCAGAAGTCTAGTTTCCGCTCACAACACTTGAATTACAATATGCTGAAAGGTTATTATGGAATTTTTGCCCAATGATGCCAACATATTCTACTGCAGGTTTAAGGTGGCCTAAACAACTTTTCTGACAGACTAATTTAAAGACTGTGCCCCAAACCTGGTTGTCATATTGTGGTGGTCAATATGTGACTTCAAAGATCAACTTTGTAATATTAATAACATTTTCCTGTATTTTCACCCATGCTTTTAGTTTAGGACATTAAATCCATCTTCACAGCCACTGTTGTATTTGAGTGCTGAAAATGTCACAACCTTTTTTGTTTTATCATCGAGCCGGCAACAAAGGTCACCGTACCCATGTGAGCTTTACACCTCATTTAATGGGGTATTGCTGAATAGTTCATTTGAGGGCTCATTTGGGGCCCATGGAGGGTTTTTCAATTTCATGGTGGAAAATTAGGAAGTTTCAGCATGTCAGAGTTTGAGAAATGTGTCTGAGCACCTTGGAGAATCACTTTTTGCTCCCAGGCACAGTTCTCTACAACACAGAGAAATATTTGTAATAACGCCTGCAAATTTATATTGAGCACACTCAACCCCCGTGTCAACTTCAGTACATTCAGTATGTACAGAGAAGTTACACTCTGCATACGTAAAGTCGATATGAGTCACTTGAAGCTCGGTGAATCCTCTTCTCTCTAAACAGTAATTTACTTTCCCTATGAACAAGAGTCTCTATTATTGATGTTCCAGCTTATAGTTATGGGCCGTTCATGGGTGCTTAGGCTGGAATCCAAAGCCTTATTGTAGTCTTTGTATAATGTCTTTATAACTGCCGTAAGCCTCATTAACATCTGTTTAGATTTTTAAACTAGTAATTTGGAGGAAAAAAGATAATAATATACTCTGCAGGGGTTAGATACCATTAACACTGGAACACTGAATATGTCACATTTAAGGGGAGTGCCGCATACTGTAGTTACTTCTATAACGTCTATAACTCCCGACAAAAATATCTGGCTCTTCAGCTTCTAAATGCTCCACTATGTTCAGCAGATAGTAATTAACTTTGTCTGTTTGCTGTTGCTGAGCAGGTAGTGTACAATAGTTTAGGTTTGACTATATGACTAAATGATTATATTTGTTATGTTATTAAGCTACGGACATAGATTCAAATACTAATATTAAAAAATTTACTTTTAGTTTAACACAGGACACGAACAGCAGTCTCCTGGCAGAAAAGTCAGTGTTTGTTTGATCCATCCAGCACCTCAACCTCCTCCTTACGCAGACCTCCGTATTTGTTATGCATAAAAAACAAACCTAATCCTTCGTAAAGAAATTCACAATGCAATTTTTGTTGTATGGGAACGTAATTTTTTAGGAGACCGGGCTGGAAATTCTCCGAAGAGCCGCAGTGAACGGCAGAATCGGCTGGTAATTCTCTCTGAGTTCATCACTGTGAACGACACTTTTCATATTATACATAGGCATTTGTTCCATTATTATCATAAAACATATTGCTGCTGTAAGTCATTTCTACATTGCTAAAGTTGCCAAACTCTACCAACTGAGGTCCTGCAGTGACTTTGCCGTCTATTCATCCATTATCTGAAACCGCTTATGTCATTCGGGGTCGCAGGGTAGGGCTGGAGCTGATCCCAGCGTTGGGCGAAGGCGGGGTACACTCTGGACAGGTCGCCAGACTATCACAGGACTGACACATCGAAACAGATGAACAATTTGCCTAACCTGCATGTCTTTGGACTGTAGGAGTGACCTGGAGTAAACCCACGCAAACACACGCAGAACATGCGAACTCAACACCAAGCCAAGTTTGAATCTGCGACCCTCTTGCTGTGAGGCGACAGTGCTAACCACTGCACCACTGAGCAGCCCTGACTTTGCCATCTATCGCCATATTGAAGGGCGGAAGCAATGCACTGGGCCGTTACCAACAAATGCAAATTCATCATTTTTCTGTGAATATTAGTACAGTAAATGGGGCCAGTTTCTACCATCTAGCAAATACAAGTACCTTTACTGTCCCTGCTGAGGTGTTAACATGCCTAAATATAATAGAATGTATCCGCATGCAACCTTTTGCAACTCAACTTTGGCAACATCTGAATATAGACACCTGGTGAACAATCTTCCTTGCTGAGAATATGAAAAAAAAAAAAAATTAAATCATAAATATAAGGAGCTGCTACTGATGTCTCTCATATCGATATGGGTTCAAGTTCGTCCCACACAGTGAGGGCCATCTGTTTCCTTATTAGCTAATGTGACTAATAATTAATCCGCTGCTCAATTTTTATGCACATAACATTGCTTAAGTGACAAAGACACCTGTCAAACACACTCATCTATGAACCTAAGTTATAATAGTAACTCCAGGAGTAGCCAGTTTTAACAAATCTGAATGCAGTTTCTCAAAAATATACATCACTATAAATATCAGTGATGTGTAGTGACAGAAAAATGCTTGCATTTACTTCTGGGTTTTAGCTTTCACTATGTGTGTCAGGCACAGGGGGAAATATGTTTCATAAGATATGTGATAAGCTCTGTCTGTAAAATGGATGGCAATAGCCAAGTCATACAGATATTGAGGAAGTCAAGTCATGTTCTTGCAGGTGTGTTCTGGGGGGGGCAGCATGAAGCTGCCAGCAGGCATAATACACACACATACACACACACACACATACAAAGGCTTAGCTTCTGTTGGGCTGGACAGCCTGAAGGAATGGTCCAAAATGAACTCTTGGACAACACCTCAAGATGATGCAGAGCTCTTGTAGCCTCTGGCTGAACCCCTCAAGGTGTACCAGGGAGCACTTAAAGCTCTCATTTGTGCCATTGGGGTGTGCAATACTTCTTGCCGTAACAGCCTCGGTAAAATGAAAAGGCGCCGATAGCTGTTTCCCTGGACTGTCCTCTGTTCCTGTTTGGTAGGCTACACATGCCCCGCTAGGGCAGTTTAAATCTGACAGCATGCTCAGAGGTTTTATAAATTTCTCTTCATATCTTTGTGAATGCACAGGTACACAATATATTAATGTATAGCTTACACGTTTGTTTTGTCTCTCTTAATGAAATAACCGACTGCTTGCATTCCGACATTTAACGAGGGCTGTCAATCGATTAAAATATTTAATCGCAATGAATTACTTTATTGTCCATGATTAATCGCGATTAATCACAAATTAATAACAAATGTTTATCCGTTTAAAATGTACCTTAAAGGGAGATTTGTCAATTTTGTTTTTAATATTCATATCAACAAGAGAGTGGGTAAATATGCTTGCTTTATGCAAATATATTTATATATTTATTATTGGAAATCAATTAACAACACAAAACAATGACACATATTGTCCAGAAACCCTCACAGGTACTGCATTTAATTAAAAAAAGAATATGCTGAAATCATAAAATGGCAAACTGCAGCTGTCTCTGTGTCAGTGTGCTGACTTTACTATGACTTGCCCCAAACATAGAACCCATTTTCATTCACATATCTTGAGGTCAGAGGTCAAGGGACCCCTTTCAAAATGGCCATGCCTGTTTCTCGTCGCCAAAATTTAGCGCAAGTTTGGAGCGTTATTTAACCTCCTTTGCAACAAGTTAGTATGACATGGTTGGTATGTTGGATTCCTTAGGTTGACTAGTTTCATATGATGCCAGGATCTTCACTGTAGCATTACTGAGCCCTCTACAACATAAAAAATCGCAAGTTGCATTAATGTGTTCAAGACATGATTGCCGTTAAAACAAATTTGCGTTAACGCGTTATTCACATTAACTTTGACAGCCCTAGTAAAAAGACTGTATTCAAGTTTTCTATCTTTCCTGATGAACTTGTGTGCATGAAAAGTAAAAACCTACAACCTTGAACTATACTATAATAATAATGAAATATAGTGAAAAATAGTGAAATAAGTAAATTCTTATAGGCGCTTTGTAATTTTTCTTGTATTTGGGGTTCCTTAGTTAATTAAATAAACAAAATGAAAGGTCAGACTTATTGCTCTGTTTGTGCTGAAAAAAGGTCACCGAGCATGCGGGGTAAGGACTATTTAAAAGGTGATAAAGGCAAACATGAATGCATAGAAAGTCTGCAAAAATGAACCTGGACTCTAGAGGGTTGACCAAGCTGTATAGCCACCTGCCCAGATATCAGAAAAAGACAGCATCGCCATTGAATGTACACACATTGTCCTCATGACACAATTTAAGTTACTTTGATGATAGACGTATAATTACGGCCCAGCTTACACTCATTGTCAGTCAAGTGTGCCTCTGAGTTTTTACATTAGCAGTACAAACTCTTCTCTTGTAATAGATTCCCCTGTGTTGTATCAGAGCTGAATACATGAGTGTCATCTTCATGATGAAATGCAAAAATATGGCCTGCTTCTGTCCCCGATCAGCAGCCGCGGTCAGAGGTCTATTATCATGTCAGCCACAGCTTCTCCAGAGGGGGTTTCAGACAGCTTTACATGCACCCCTCTGTCACTTTGAATGCATCTCTCTCTCTCTCTCTCTCTCTCTCTCTACCTCCTTCTTTCTCTCTCCTCGTCTCTCCCGGGCTTTCAACACTGAGGCATCCGCCGATGATGGGTTTCTTAGATGGAATTAAAATGTCTCGTCCCACAGCTGTCACCCATGCAAATTGCATTGTCTACAGATTCTATCACTGAGAACAGCCAGCAGTCTGTTTTGTCTGATGCATTCTTCCCTTTCATTTTTTTTGTCATGATGTCATTATCCGTGGCAGTGCTGCTTCTCTCGTTAATGTTTCAGACAGTCATCTTTTAATCTCTCTCTCTCCCTCTCTGTCTTTATTTTGCTGCAGGTTTACCGCCACTCCTACATGGCCTCCTACAGCATCTACAATATTCACACACGGTAAGTGTTTTTGTCCTCTTCAGCAGCTGCTGTGAGGCAACGTGTGGGGAAAAAAAACAGAACATGCTTCTCCTCCTGCCTCAGGGAAAATATAGCTGTGAGCCTACCTGGTTTGCAAAACTGTATAACACAGATACTGTCAGTAAAGGCTAAGTGCAATGAAAGTATTATTATCACTGTTTCACATGTTGCGACATGCATGAAGAAAAGGTGGGTCTTTCTCAGTTTGTCTCTCTGCTCCAGCTGACCTATAGGCTGCAGCCGCATCTAATGTATGGAGGCCATGTAGTGGCTACATTTTTAAAACATACATTTATTGGATGAATCTGTGCAAAATGGTTATGTTCCATATCTATGCTATACGGCAGGGGTTTTCAAAGTCTGACACTGTGGGCGCATCCTCAGACAAAATTGAGACATTTTAGTTATAATTGCCATTATGTAACTTATGTGTCTCCAACTTGTTTTCCTCTGAGAGCTAATTTGACACAGTGAAAGTGTCCAAGAGCAACTCGTAGCACAAAGTTGTACATCACCAATAGCAGATATAATTTCTGTTCTCCTTTAATAACGTTTCAGCCACTGCATTCATGGCCTCTTTTACAATCAAACCATAAGTGAAGGGTTTGGATGTACGCCACTAAACGAAGCCTCTAAAGCTGCAATGGCTTTCTCCGTCAGTTTGGTAAACGGAGGCCGTTGTCTTTTTAGAGTTGTTTTCAGCTTCTTCAACAGCCGGAAAGTCACATGAAAAGTTGCTGCGGACTTAGGTGAAGTGGCGCTCGACGTTACATCTTTTACCGACTGACACGCTCGCACCACAAATGAGGCACACACATTTTTTCTGCGGTCATTTTGAAATCTGGTATGCGCTTGGTACAATTTTCCCTCTATTGGGATAAATCTGAGGTGAAAAATGTATGAAAATATGTGCCACAGTTAGGGAGGCCAGAGGCGGTTCAGGCTTAATATTATGGAGGCACTGGCAAATTCTACACCAATGCACTTATGTAACCAAACTTGGAAGCAGCGTTTGTACTTTTGTGTCAGAAGGAAGCGGGATTTCTGTCAATTTGATTGGATAGAAATTGAAAAAGGTTTACAAAGTGACTTTTTCTGTTATCAAGTTTATGTTTATATCTTTTAAACCTTTAACGAGCCACTCAGAAACGGATAGCGAGCCAATGCTACTTGCTGGAGACCCCTGATGTAACTTATGCTCAATAGCAGTTCCTGTTTTCAATAAACATGCATGTACAGACATCTGTTTTCCTGAAGTGGATTTATGAACATGTATTTGCAATGGACATCACAGTTTTATAACCTCTTCCATAGGGAAGTTCCCTCACTTTGTGTCATAATGAAAACCAATTTCAAAGATAATGTTGGCTCACTTACTGTATCTCCATTGCATTTTTACATAGTTTGACTGTGACTGCAGGGTTCTGGATCATAAGGCTGATGACCTGAAAATGTCAGCAAAGTAAAATAGATGCATGCTCAGTCGTGATAAAGGTTGAAGACTATCAGTCGATCAGCCTACAGTCTGTAGCATCCTGCTGCTCTACAGGTGGATCTTTTGAAACATCCTGCACAGAGTTTCACAATCGACATCCAAAGTGCTGATCCCAGACATGCTGGTATGCAGACATCCTGCCAGTCCCGTCCGTCACGGTGACGGGCAGGATTCCCACTACTAATCGGAGAAGATTTAATCTTTATATGGCTAATGGGATTTGTCTTTTCATGAACATGAGTGTTATTTTAGGAGGCTTTGTGATACATTCTTCAGATGTTGAGCCATTTTGGGGCATCATTCTGGCATGTTCTTCTTATCTTGGTCATCTCTGTGCTGATATCAGACTCTGGGTATGTCGCCAACTTATGCTCATTTGAATTTGTTGGACCAAAAGAAACTGACACAGCATGTGTTATAACAGAGGGAAAAACTGGCAATTTCAACAACTCTTTTTGGCTGGACCGCAGACGGCCCCAAAAGTCTGTCAGTGAGTGAGTGACTGAGTGATGAAGTTACACAATTGGTCGGCCGAGTGTTGGAGTTTCCTCACTTTCCTTCAAAACGAAAAGGCAAGAACAGTCTGTTATGCAAATGAGCCAGTCCAGCGCGACGCGTGAGCTCATGAAACTTGGACCAAGCTGTCAAACCAGGCGCTCTAGTTATAAAATGAAACGAGATTCAGCAGTGCCTATTTCTTAAAATGTTTTCAGAAGTAGATTTTGGTGGATTGTTTAGACGGAATAAAGAAAATTTACGAGCAGGCCGTAATGTTGTTTCCTGTTTGAAACGGCAAGCAGAAAACCAGGGACCAATCAGGTGCATTCAATGATAGGGTACATCACCGCTTGAACGTCCAGTTGAGTGAAGCAGCGCGTCCCCTAGTGTCCTCTCCAGACCTGGTGGACATGTACCGCTGGATTTAACATTATAGACATGACCACTGACTATCTGTTTAACAATTTAGCCACACTTTCCCAGACTAGCCATATAGGGAATGGGAATCGTGGAATTGTTCATCATCAGAAATGTATAAAGTATGTGCAAAAGACAAATATCCATATGAAGAGAAGCTGACAGAGGCAAAGGGGTGATATATTACAAAACTGAAGTTTTTTAATGATATCCATCCTTACGAGTTAGGAGGACCTTGACAGCTTGCCACCCATGACAGTCACTGATGTGTTTTGGCGTTAGTGAACACCTGTCAGCAGTTCAAAATATGTAATAAATCTTTTGAGGCCGATGTCCAGTTTACGAATTGGTAGGTATATAACATTAAGATCTACAAGCCACATGTCAACATCAATGCCTACACAATCATCCTAACAAAGATAGCAAATGTTATACTAACGGAATACTAAGAAAACGTTGGCCTATACTGCATATTCAATCTATCTTACAAAATGAAACCCATAACGTTAGCCTACCTTTGTGTCTGGCTATATACTATATAAACTACAATTTGGCATTTGAATCTCATTCACTGTGCAGTGTTTTGTGTTAGCTTTTGACAGTTGCAGTAAACAGCCAGCAGATTGCACTCTTACCCTTTATCCTCCAAAAATGTCCGACTTGCTGTTGGTGACGCCACATTCCCATTCCCTATACTAGGTTTTGGTCGAGTCTTTCATATGGGTTTGCCTCTTAATATATACTCAGTAACCGCACGCTTCTTCATTTTAATATAAGGTCTTAGCTAGTGTTAAAAGGCATTGCTGTGTTTATATTACAGGCCATAGTTGTATGTGTGTTTTAATGCTGCAACTAACTATTTTTATTATTGATTAATATGCCGATTATTTTCTTGATTAATCGTTTGGTCTATGAAACATCAGAAAACTGTAGAGAGCCCTATTTAATGTCTTGTTTTGTCTGTCCAACAGTCCAAAACCCAAACATATGAAATTTACTCTAATGTGAGACCAATAAATTCTCACATTTCAGAACCTGCAAAAGTATTTTTCTTTGAAAACAGACTTATTGTTAAAATCATTTCATGACCACTATCACTTGATGTTTGTGTTGACATTGCTTGTTGTTTCGTTTTTAGGGAGGTTTGGGAGCTGGACCCTCCTGAGGTGGTGAACTCGGTCCTGCAGTACGCTGCCTGGGGAGTTCAAGGCCAACAACTGGTGAGAACACACAGAAAAACATTCCACAGCCTTACCCTGCCTTTCAGCACCTGCATTCGCTTTACTGCATTTCAGGGTTAGTGAAGTTCAGACTCACACGCTTTATTTTCTATACATTTACTTATTTATGTCTCAAACCTGCTGAAGCTTACAGTAATTAAGTCATTGTGAAAGCATGTTTATTTTTAAAGATACAAGGTTTCTAGGTTACTGTAATGAAAAGCGCTTTTTCCACAATGATGTCTGACTGCAGTTACAACCCAGTCGCCAGAAACAAATGTTGGCATTTTATGTTTCTGCACACCACGGGTTACATTGAATGTCGATGTTTGTGAACTGAGAATAAGTTTCATAAATACATTTCATATCAGCCTCTTGTCAGACTTGCAGAAACGCACAATACCTAAACAAAGCACAGTGGTTTCATTCTCTGCTCAAGTAGACATTATTCCTCTATATCTTTACAAACACAATAGTTGTTTGCTGCTATATTAATGTTCTGGATATTGCATAGAGAACCTTTAAAGTCAGAAAAAAAGCATGGTTTGTGTTACAATAATAACTTAACCAGTGTTGAAGTGGAAAAAAAACAAGTGCCAGTTCTCTCATATTCACATGTTGGCGTTTGAGCAATCTCTTGTGACTTATTCCTGTATATTCATTATTTCTTTAAGCATGTTATACTGTGTCAGTCATAATCAGCTGTGGTTTTATTACTAATATTATACTTGGGCTACGCATTATAGGGTTAAGGTGGTGTGTTTGTATGTAGTGTTAATAGTTAAAGGGCTTTCCTGTGTTATTTGTAGCATCACTCTATAATATATAATAGGATGTCTATAGGCTGGAATCAACAGCAGCCAGCTAGCCAGACAGGCAGGTACACATGCAGAGCTGAGGTGTGTGAGCTGTTCATTCAGGTTTTAGGAGCAGCGTCCCAGTCAGGATGCTCATACATATTATACAGAGACTCATTCTGAATTCATACAGGGAATAAAAGATACTAGGAGATATTGGGTTTGGGGTTCCTGCCCCATGAACATTATTTATCAGCCTTCGTCTGAACATTCAATTCTTCTGGAAATGTTTCCCCTGTAAAATGATATTCTATGAATCAAAAAAGCAGATTCAGAAAACTTATGTTTCATTAATTATATTTGTTCACAAATAAAAATGTTCTGACACAGTTCACTAATTATTTTACAAAAAGGAGGTGAACACTGTATTGATATTTTACAGCACCCTCGTTCTCACCCCCCCTGTGCCGTTTGTCAGCTCGTCCAGATGCTCTCCACATTATTTGTATGTTCATACAGCTTATGAGGTGCGGCAGAGAAGCTTGGGAGAAGTGCCGGTGCCCAAGAAAAAGTCACGGTACGCCAAGCAGTAATATTAAGTGCCGGTACTGCATACTGGCCCACTTCCAGCACTGGACGTTACAACGTACATAAATAACAACCGCACTTAACAGACTTTCTTAAGTAACGCTACATACCAACCGTGACTTTTGGTTTCACACGGGACACAAACGGCAGTCTCCTGGTTGATAGTTCTGTGTTTATTTGACCCTCCCATATGCCCGTAGTGGACTTTCTTGCTTGTTATACTCCTTATTATTCCATTTAACTTTTAATAACGGTTGCTCTCTGTTCTACGTCACTTGCTCTGACCAAATGCAAAAAATGCCGAAATTCAACATATCCATGGTTTGCAGACAAGTACAATGCCACCTTTTTTTCCCAGACCAACCAATTCCACCCACTTAATTAATAAACACATTGAATCAAAGCACATGAGGTTGCTTTCCTTTTATCCATTCATTATCCGTAACCACTTACCCTGTTCAGGGTCACGGGGGGACTGGAGCCGATCCCAGCTGGCATTGGGCGAAGGCGGGGTACACCCTGGACAGGTCTCCAGACTATCACAGGGCTGACACATAGAGACAGACAACCATTCACACTTACGGGCAATTTAGAGTAAACAATGAACCCAACTGGACTGTGGGAGAACCCGGAGAAAACCCACGCTAACACGGGGAGAACATGCAAACTCCACACAGAGGGGCTCCAAGCCGGATTCAAACCTGCTGTGAAGAGACAGTGCTAACCACTGCATCGCCGTGCTGCCCCTGCTTTCCCTTCTATAACTTAATTAAATCAGCGAGCACAGAAAATCATTAGTTTATAATGTAGCCTTCGACTCCAGCATATTTGTTGGTGATTCCAACGGTCTTTATCTGGCATCAGAATTTCTTTAGAAAAATAAAACTCAGTAATTTTAAGGCTGTGTGGGTGTGGAGCCAACAAAATATGAATTTATGCTGACCTCCAGGCCTGGATGACATGAGTGTGTTCCTGCCTTACCGCAAGTGTAGTTGAACTGTGAGGACACACAAAAAAAAAGTGTTTTTAGTGCCATGCGCTTCGAATTAGAATCACCCGCTCTATTCATAATGCACCTCAATTTTTGAGGGAACCTAATTAGATGCAAATTTTCTCCCATCATACCTTTTTTTTATTTATCTATACCGGACAGATGGGGAGGATTTTTTTGTTGACAGCTAAAACGCTAAAGCACAGCAGAGCAGCCTTGTCCACATTTGCAAATTTCAGCGTGTAATATTTGAGCATAAATCAAACACGACTCCATTAGGAAGTCATTATGGTGATATGGAGGTGGGACATAGACAGATGTGAAGGCTTTCTAGCTCTCGAGTAGCATGCGCAGCATCATTAGCCTGAAGTGCATCTTTGGAAACAGTGACATAACGTGTGTACATAACAATTCTTTGGGAATTTGTGTATTCTCATTAGGATGCCAAAAAGTTACGTTTGGAATGTAAATTAGGGCCGTTCCTCCATTATGTCTTAAGCAATGCATTGGACACACATGGCAACAAGTCGCAAGTTTCCTAATTAGGTGTTATTTTAATGTCTTTGATCATTTGTGACTGCATATCAGGGAGTCTGACAATGTTGGCCCCCAGATAAGATCACCCCCAATGCAAACATGAATTATAATGTTGCCATGGATTCAGTGAGTAGCGTTGTAGTCTACAACTCGAGCCCCATTTTTTAGCCCATATTTGTTTGCACTGACAAATTCATACATGCAATGAATAAATGTATTGTATTGTGCTGGACTGGAGTTTTGGACCACTACAGAGACATCTCTTGTACTGTACTACCATGAAAAGGCTGTGTAGAAGAGACATGAATTATGCAATATTAGCCATTAGCAGTTCCTATTTGCAATATCCACATGGATGTACAAACAGCTATCAATGGATTACTTTGGTACTGAAGAAAACTTAAAAACATGATAATTCTCAGGAAAGTTCTGGAGTTATAATGAGCTTTTTTTCTATGTTTTGTAACCAGATTTATGGATATGTCATTTTTATTTTATTTTACAGTAACCACCTGTAACCCCTTTTCCCAAAGATTTTTACTGCCAAAAAAGAATTGTTACTACAAAATTCCCTCTATGGTTTACTAAGAGACACAAAAAGTGGAATTTGGAAAATATGGAGAGATTGACTATAATGGGGCATCAGCCTATCAGCTTTGAGATTCTCCTCCTGTCATAACTGAAGTCCTGAAGTTGTTGAATCAAAAATGGAGGAAAAATATATTGTAGCCGTCTGTGGGCACGCAGAGCTACTATAGTACCTCATATTTGTACAGAGATTGGACGAAACTCTGTGTATGAACAACAACGTTGTTGCCATATTTATGCATAGATGACATTATGATGAGTGTTGATGGAGCAGCTACAATGTTCGCATAGCCTTGCACTGATTGATCCAAACTCCATTCGGAAAACAAGCATTTTAAAAGTTGTTTGCTTGTCATCTTGCAGACAGACCTGACAAAGCGTTAATTCAGATTGTATGTAGTTATTTCGGCATCCTTTTGATCCGTTTATTGCAATTAAATCACAGCACGATCTGTTTATTTTGGGTTCATACCGCTGTAGCTACGTGTGGCCTGCTTACAGTGAATACAGCTCGGTGAAATCCATGAGCGCTGCCGGATGATGTTATGACGACGTATCTGGGACTTCCACAACATGTACAAAGCAGCAATAGTGGTTCTTTCGGTTGGTGAAACGTTGTTGGTATCTACATGGAGGTAAGCCTCTCTGGCACGTCTAGTGCGAGTGATGCGAATGAACACAATTGATTGCGGTCAAACTCACGTGAGGCAAAAATTTGCTTTGTATGTGGTGTGAATGCAGCATAATGTTCAAATATAGTTGAAAAGGAACTACTTTACATTCACAAAACATTTTTTTTCCAAAGTTACTTGGTTGTTATTACTGTTTTAACTTAAAGCAATGTCATAGAGGTAATGGAATAAATCTCACCATCTTTGTGGTGGTAGCATATATAAAAAACAATATCTAAATGTCCTATTTCCCAGGCCCAGATCTCTACAACACTTCTATAATTTGATCAAACCTGCAGCAATAAAACATCAAATGGCTGATTATAATCGCCCCACAGCTGTAATAATGAGCACTCCCATTTTCGAATAGAACGTGGTTGTCGCAGTCTGCTGGTAGATAATCATTTCTCTGAACCTTTTAGCACATGCATAGACTGCCTTCTGGACCGATGATATCTTGATGCCAGATAGCCAGACAGCAGAAGGCCCTGCAGACTGTGAGGTTGCGTCAGTGCAAAGAGAGGCCTCTTGCTCATGAATTGTTGTGGAAGATCGCATAAGACCACAGACCTCTGCCTTTTTTGGAAAGGCCAAATGAATATTCTGTTTCTCAGACAGCCTTTTGTCTGCGTAACGTTGACAGATGTTTGTTTGACTATTTGGATTTGCATTTTGTGTCATGTGTCAACTAAGGCGAGCGTTCTTTTTTTCTACAGGGAAACATCAGTAGCACTCTTCACTCTCAGTTTTCTTCAATATCGAAGTCATCCAGTGATCGCTGACTGTAAATCCATGGGCATATTGCAAACAGATACCAGTCCTTCCAGGAAGTGGCGATGTTGTGACTGCAACAATTCACCCAAATTCAACCAATCCCTGTAATTTTTGCGTGACCTTGCAAATTCTTCCAATCACCGCAACTTTTCCACAGATTTGACAAATCATAGCAGTCCCCCGAGCCCACGACACCACCTCTTTCTTGTGAAGATCGGTCATAATCTGAGCTCACGTTCACTTCTCTCATTGGACTGAATAGACTCAGGACCTGCTGCTAGTCTCCTAAAGGTGCAGGGCAGTGGCCAAACCAAGTGTCAGTGTCATATTTCAGATTTGTTACCAGTCACATTTACACACGTATGCCTCTAGATAGTTAACGTTGGCACACAGCGGCTCAGACAGTAGCGTGAAAGCCACACACACAACATGTCATTGGTGTGGAAGTTTTCAGCGTGAGTGAAGGCGACATAAAGCTTGCAATATCCGCAGTGTCAGACTTTGAAAACCCTTCAGGTAGAGGGTTCTGGGTTTGGGATTTTAATTTGCTGCTTACTACTTTGGAGGAGTAACACATTTACTTCCACAAATACAGTTTACACTACATTAGAGTTAATCACTTGATGGATTTACCGATACTGCCTTGCACCTTTAATCCTGAAAGAATAGTTTGGAAGCTTGAGCAGATACTGTGTGCATTTAATATAATAATTTTTAATCCAGTTGGAGGTGTGCTAAAGTTGTGAAGCCTGAAATCTGGCACATACTTGTGACTTTTGGAGCCGTGCAGCGGTGCTCCTCTCTCGCAGCATTTCTCTATTCCTCACGATATAACATTTAAGTCGTGACTGTGTGCGCTTTCTCTCTACAGATCTACATATTTGAAAATAACATCTACTACCAATCAGATGTCAAGAGTAACTCTCTTAGGCTCACATCCTCGGGGAAGGAAGGGATTGTCTTCAATGGGATCGCTGACTGGCTCTATGAAGGTACATCATTCAGTCTAAGGGCAAAACTAGTCAAAGCGTGCCGTTCAGACTTTTTCCTGGTAGCTTTTTGAAGAAAACCATGCCAGAATCTCAAAGGCAAACTTGATGTCAGATAATGACGTGTTGAGAAACTGCACCGCCACGGTGGGTTTTATTGCACAGATACAGAAGATAATATCAAACTTAATTTCCAAAGTGTTTGCAGACTGTCTCATTAAACTGTAAATGTCTGTGTTGAGAAACATGACCTTGTAAAAGTCAGTGATTAAATATTCATAGTGTTTGTTCTAGTGCAGATATCGCCCAACTGGGTGTAGAGGAGTCGTTTATGTGCTTTAAGTAAACACAGACTGCATGCACTGAGCGACTTAGACCAATCTCTCAGGAGAAAAGAATATTATGTAAATCTTACAAGCGACGGCAATAACTGCACTGTTGTCTCGCCTTCTTTGTTTTCCCTTTTATTTTGAATTCTATGTGTGAAGTATAACAATGTAGCAATCATTACTGGTTGACCCCAAAGTTAGAACTTCATTTATTACCTCTTTTGTCATTTTAACTTTACCACTTCAGCGTGTTTGCTTCTGTGTCTGTATGTGAAGCGTGTGTTAGTGTATAATCATTAAGGACTACTTGAGAAAGAAAAAAATGTGTGATTAGTTTGCGATTAATCACGGTTAACTATGGAAATATGAATAATCGCGATTCAATATTTTATCGACTGAGCCCTAGTTATTTTATTTTACAAGATGGTAAACATCATACTTTCGGATCCTTAAATGAAATATTGATTTGTAGAAGAATGTAGCTCATCCAGTGTCTCCTTCCAAACAGAGGAGATCCTTCAGACCCATGTGGCCCACTGGTGGTCACCTGACGGAGAGCGGTTGGCCTTCCTGGTCCTTAATGACAGTCTGGTGCCCAACATGGCTTTACCCCGCTTCACCGGCATGACATACCCCAAAGGAAAACACTACCCATACCCTAAGGTAAACATTGTTTAGAAGACACACACCATGCCATAATATAGCTGAACAGTTTACACACTGGATACATGACCATTAGCCATGCTTCCAGGCAAATATGATGAACAAGATATGGGTTGTCCCTGTTACCCTGTTGGGGTATGTTTTTTTCTTTTTTAATTTTAAGACTATTTTGTGAACCCAGTTGTCTTCCAACAAAACATGTCCATAGGATAATCCAAAGGTTAATACACCTGAACAAGACCAGTATGAAATGTTATACCCATTCTCTACAAAAAAACATATAGGCTATTGCACTAATTGCAATATTTATGATAGTAGAATATCTTTCATTCCATACATTGTAACAACTTCATATCCCAGTTTGACATTTTCAACTCAGTTTGAAATCGGCAAGCTAAGAGAAAAACAGGTTTTGTTGTCAGTCTCTCAGAGTCTGTGTAGAGCCGCCACAATCCACGGGGAGCCTGTACATTGTAAAAGAGGCAGGACACAATTCTCCCCACTGACAGCAGCCTTGCTTGAACAGAATGACATACACACCGCAGTGATCATGCACAGATAATACACAAAGTAATTGGCTGGCTACAATAGCTTTGCCCATCTTTGATTGAAAGCAACACCTGTTGTTCTCTCAGTAGACCTTTCTATACGGGTCCTCTCTGTGCATCAGTTGAAGGCATTTGTTTAGGAAACACGGGAAATCAAAGTGGAGCGAGTTGTTGCAGGTGGAGTGAAAAAGAAAACTACACAGAATCCCAAATTAACGTGTAGAACTCATTTAACATCATACAGCACTGATCCCAACAGTTTTATAATGTCTGAGGGAAGGTTTCTCGTGGATTTGCGGGCAGTTCAAACAAAAACAATGACAGAATGCAAATGCCCGTTCTTTACTATTGTAATTCTTATTGCTTCAGTGAAGTGTTCCTCCAATGCATCATGTTCAATCAGCAGTCTGCTGTTTAGTTTGTCACACAAAACTCCTCACAGATTCTGCATAACAACACATGCATAATTGTCTTAACTCTATGTGCATTTTGAAGAGTTTAAAGGGGCTTTTAAAGCAATGTTCTCCATGAATTATTCAAAAATAACTTTCATCATTGCACAGCACTTTATAAGTCACACTTTATAAGCCACATTTTGGATGTTGCATAAAGCATTTGATGATGTGAGGCTTATGTCTAAAGTCTGGACTGTTGGTTCTGCATGCAGGCTGGCCAACCCAACCCGGCGGTGAAGCTCTATGTAGTCAATCTTTACGGGCCGACGCACACGCTGGAGCTCATGCCTCCAGAGACGCTCAAGCTACGGTGAGAAGAGCTGCATTTTTGTTTGTCAAACTTTTGCATCAGCTGCTGTGCCACTGGAAAGGGAGATTTTTGACATTTTAAACTTCAGATGATAATTTTTGCTCGCTAGACACTCGGCACCTTTAATTGGGAAATGGTGTGCAATGCAGCTTGCTGTGCCCCTGCATTGCAGTAGCAGTAGCAGTAGCTTTAACTTTTACTCTCAATGAGGATAGCTAACAAACTGAAGGACAAACTATGACCAGCAAATCCCAGCCTGCATGAGGTTGGTGAGGCAAAACACTTTTTTTTATTATGTCACAAAGAATGCAGCTGCATTTGTCATTTCAACATATTTTGAGACCTTGTGATAACTGTCAGATTTTATAAGATATCATCACTGAATGCCAGAGCTGTTAATGCATCTGTTGTGACTGTATGTCAACAGGACCCATCTCTCTGCACCACATGTATAAATGTATTGTATTGTGCTGGACTGGAGTTTTGGACCACTACAGAGACATCTCTTGTACTGTACTACCATGAAAAGGCTGTGTAGAAGAGACATGGCAATTGAAAAGCAGCAGTTTGACACAGTAGTAATTTGGTAGAGTTGTAAGGACCAGGAAGCTGAGAAACTAACCTGCATTCTTGGTTCAATTACCAACTTTCATCTTCAGTAATGTTATTTACCAATGCATCAAATACGGTGGCTGTGGCTCAGAGATAAAGCAAGTTGCCCACCAAACAGATTTGTGATACCTGAATTTGTAATGTAATTCACAATGCAGTTTTGTTGTATGGGAACCAAATTTTTAGGAGACAGGGCTGCCAAAACAGATGCTAGAGTAGTACCGTCATAGTTTGAGGCGTAAGTTCACCAAGTTGCAGTATTTGACGAGTTGGGAGTGAGAATCTGCTGGTTATTTACTACTAAACTGCTCATTAAAATTAACCTGTGCCACACACATGTAAAAGATGTGCTGTGGCTACATAATCCTATTCATAATATACATAACAATATCTTGACATAGAATCTGTCCAAAATATGTAATCTTCAGTAAGGATGCACCGATACCGGATCGGATATCGGGCCGATACTGACGAAAATAGATCGGGTATCGGTGACAATAGTGCCGATCTATTCAATTTAGTTTTATATGTATATAATACATTATAGACTGGAAATGTAATTCCTGTTCATTTTGGATATTTTTTACCAAGTTGGTGTACGATTTATTATTTTGATAATAAAGAACAATGCATTAAATGTATATTCATGTATTTATTTGTTACATTTTATTTTATAAAGTCAGGAAAGCAATGTTTAAGGCAAGCCGGATGTTGCCTTACACATACAAGAACAATCCCAGTCACTTCCACACAGTGAGGCATACAGTCTATTATTAAACAGTATATATCGAATATCGAATCGGTACTCAGTATCGGCCAATACCCAAAGTCCAGGTATCGATTCGGTATCAGGACTGAAAAACTGGGATCGGAGCATCCCTAATCTTCTTTTTGTGTGTCTTGTACAGATAACTATATACTTGAAATAACCAGTATAATTCTACTGTTTTTCATAGGGAGCATTATGTTACCATGGTGAAGTGGATTAGCAAGACCAAGACATCTGTCAGGTGGTTGAACCGGGCCCAGAACATCTCCATCCTGACTGTGTGTGACACCACCACCGGAGCCTGCGTCACGGTATGTGTGTGTGTGTGTGTAAGAGAGAGAGAGAGTAGAAAAGAAGCGTGTCCTTGGTTAGAAAAGGAAACTTTGTGTTTACGTTGGCAAAGCATCATCTAATCTATTGTCGGCTTAATAAATGCTTAGAATGCAACATGATGCTCCATAATTTCTTCACGTAACCCTTGTCATACTTTAGTCGAGTGCTTGTTGCAGGGTTTGTATTTGATGAAAGCCTATAACACTTCTCGACTTATGATATCTGATTTGATTTCCTAGGTAACACTCCTACCTGTCAAGTGTTTGTTCCAAGCACTTGTTTAGTTCAACCTGTTTTTATCCACGGAATGGTCGCCATCTGCTCTGTGGGATTTAAGTAAGAACAGTGGCATCTATTATTCATGTTAGACAGAAGGTACAAGTGCCTTTAGTATTTTTCTGAGACACTCATTAACCTTTTCAGCAGTTACGCTGACGAGCATTGTCTTGTTAAGTCCATTTCTTAAAATTTTGTTCATAGAGAAATGGTTGTAAGGTGGGCGTATCATCCCAGAAGAATTGATACTACCGATACAAAGTCTTGTTTTGAATATCAATACTAGCATCAATAGGATGCAAAAACAATCTGTCCATCACGTTGGACCCCATCCTGGGAACATGAACACTCTTGTTAGTGCTGCAGTATTTGGATCTTTGCTGCTGTTTTGATCACCTCTCTAGTTCGGAGAAGTTGGTGAAGTCACAACACGAACATTGTTTTAATTACCATTGAGACTGTCTTGTGTTTAAACACGCATGCGATTAATTAACAGAGAGTAGGAAAATAAAAAAGAAATGCCTCATGCGTGACAAATTCTTTGGTGGTAATTAAAAGGAATTCAGAAGTAGCCTGTTAATTATGCATTCACCTCATAAATCATGACATATTTCTCTCACATGATAATACATCAGGTGCTGTTAACATTAAAGGTGGAGTCAGCGATTCTAATCCAATACACTTTGTGACAAATTCAGTCCCGATCTGCTAGCTGTCCGTTCTGTGTGTGCGCTGAACACAAAAAAAGTCCGGTGTTCACACACAACCCTGGCTCTGTAAGAGAGAAACAAACAAAGAGGCTCGGACTGTACCACGTAACTCTATTTGCACAGGACAGGGGAAAGGCCATGGTGTATGAAGTAGGGCTGTCAATCGATTAAAATATTTAATCGCGATTAATCACATGATTGTCCATAGTCAATCCTGATTAATTGCAAATTTATCGCACATTTTTTATCTGTTGAAAATATACCTTAAAGTGAGATTTGTCAAGTATTTAATACTCTTATCATCATGGGATTGGGCAAATATTCTTGCTTTATGCAAATGTGTGTACATATATAAACTGGAAAAACAAAGTACGGAAACTTGTGTTTGGTCGATTATTTCTCTGTTGTTACAATGCTAATTGGCATTGTATTTTACATCATTGGAAAGCCTGTTTATTTACCTTAGCAATGATGTCCAACTTGTAAGCATCAGCACAGCTGATTATGTGGGTAGCGCCAAAGAAAAATTTGCCAAAATGCTCCATCAAGTGAGGGAGAGAGAGAGTGAGAGAGGGACGTTAAATCTGGAGGGGGGTATTTGTTTGGGTGTTGAGCTCAAATATCTATATAATAATATATAACAGTCTTCCTCCAGAATCACTGACTCTACCTTTAATTAGTATCAAGTCATCAATATCGATATTGATATCAGTGATTCTGCTCCGCCTAGTTACGGGTGCTAAGCTATGATTGAACAATTGCGTTTAGCGAACAGTCAGCCGTGAGAACACAATGCCAGGGAGGAGTAGACAGCACATTAAAGAGACAATAGAAACAGCTTTAGATAGTTGTTGTGACTGACCAGCACTAGCATGGTCCTGACTTGCTACAGTCGATCACCAACTAGCCCTGCGAGTAGTCCCAAGTCACTAAATCTCTTGGTTACGAGGACATACCGATGAACTTCTCTTGGATGCCACTTGGTGGCAACTGTTAAACTAATACTTTTTTTAAGAAAACTTTGCTGAAATTGCAGCACAGCAGCCGGAATAAACTCTCCACATTTGGATGACACAGAGCAGTGTTAACCCGGCAGTTGAATTGTGGGACTCACAGACCGCTCTCCAGTTCTGTGGTTCCTGATTTGGTGTGATTTGCACCAACAAACATGCCGCCTAGCCAAGAGCAGCTTAGCTCAGGCCTGGACACAGCGTCCAGCCTCCTCTGCCAAAACCCCGGCTTCCTCTCATGCATGTTTGGTTTGAAACGATGGCTCAGACTGGGAATGGTATCCCCAGTGGCGTATTCAAATAAACCACAAAATAAGGGGTCCATTATGTGACAGATTATTCGGCCTGGAAAATATTCCACTGAAGTGCTATTCCAAAATAAGTTTTACAAAATAAAAAAACACTTTTACAAGTGTTCTGCTGACATAAAAGGAATTTCATTTTGGGAGAAAGAATGTGATTACACTGCATCTGCAACACTGCTCTATTGTTCACTATATGAAAACCTCTGTGCACCAAGTAGAAGTATAACGCAGGACCCAGAAAGAAAGACTGATGGGTGAATTGACACCAGACTGACATTTTGCTCTTCCATCTTTTTCAGAGACATGAAGAAAGCTCTGAGCTCTGGCTTTCCAAGCAGGTAAAGTGCTCCCCGTTCCATGTGTCTTGGTCTATACATAATATTTTTGAAAGCATGGTTTCCAGTGCTGTAATTTCACTTGATGTCATTCAGTGTATCTCAGTATCTTTAAAAACATAAATGGCATTTTCACCTATTTCCCACCCAGTCTCTATGTATTGCAGTGGAGGCTGGTCCATACTGAAGAGGCAGAGAAGGTTGCTCCTCTATTTTTGAGAGGCAAGAGGGAGATCAAAATATAAAAAAAATAGTAATTGGTTGAAATAAACCATTACCAAATCTCATTATCATCTATAAAATATTTTTTCTTTGGAAGAAAATCCATTATTCAAATCCTGATTTAAATGCCTCAACAGCGACACCTGCAAGGCAAAGGGGAAAGGGCAGCCTGTGTGTGTTGTGGGCATCGTGGGGGGTAGAGGAGGACGGCAGGTCCTCGCCCTCCCTTGAGGTGGGACCTCTGCTATCAGTTCAATGCATTTCATTTTCTTCCTGCTTATCTGTGAATGGCCAAAACATGTTAAATGGCGCTCCAAGGTTAACCTCCTCCTGTCCTCCCCAATTTTTGAGTCACCAGCCGCTACTCTCCTCAATACTCTGTATTGTGAAAGAAGGCTCTATTCATTGCCTGGAATCGTACACCTGATGATGCAAACACAGGATGAGCGGCAGCAAGAAGGACTCACGTCGGCCCTGGAATCATTCTCTTCAGCTGATGAAACCTTGAGACTCTGGAAGAAGCAGGGACCTGTGGCTTCATGATCACCTGTAGGATTTAGGAGCAGAGAATAGAGCCTCCCTTGGAGATGTTGAAATGCACTGGGTGCACTTAAATCAGTGTTTCCCAGAAATGTGCAAAATTGCAGCATCTGAATAAGCTTTTTCTTGTCAGAATGCGCCTCTGGAAAGCATGACTGCACTGTGGAATTTACTTGTTTAATCATCAACTCCTTCACTTGTGTAGTAATGTCAACAGAGCCATGGACATTCAACAAACTGGCATCTAATAAAAGCCAGCAAGGCCGAAGCATTACACTGTATCACTAGTTCCATTTAGATATGGCTCTATTTATTTATTTCTTCCAAAGGAGAGAGTGCAGTCTTCACTCAGCTTTAGCATTTTTTATTTACTTGGGAAGCAGACATGGAGGCCGAGGAGAGAACGTTTCTGGCAGGATTTGATCATATAGCCCTGCAGCCGTACATGTTTGGCTGTAGCGATGTGGGTGATTTAAGCAATTGTCAATCTTGGCACACAGAGCTGCCTGTCTTTGTTAAGGTGGTAATCTGCGAGATGCTCATTTACTGACTGTTAGGCTGTGTCAGTGCAGAGAGTGGGCCTTTGCTAACGGAGTTTTATGTAAGATTGTCTCAAACGCCAAAGGCTTCATCCTGGGTAAACTCTCTCAATCTGAGACAGAATGTGTTTGTGTTACTGAGTTAGATATTTGGGTTTTACAAATTTAAACTTGATGAACTAACTGTAAACCACTCAGTTGAAGCTGCAGTGGGTAGAAATGGAGAAAACATGATTAAAAACGGTCAATATATATTCTGACAGTAGTGCATGGGACAGGTAATCTGAAAAAAACAAACACAGATTTCACAGACTGGAGGAAAACAAGGAGTCAGAGCTGATCTGTAGTCTGCCGTTCAGCTGCCGTCTATGCTAACTACCTTTTCCCCTTCCTGGAAAAGGGTTCACCCACTGTTACAGCTGCCTAGATAACAGGAAAATAGACATTTATTAAAATAAAGATGTTGCAGATTACAGTTTTCAGGCTGTAAAAGTGGTTTGACTGAGGCTCACTCATCATCATTTTAATCCACTTGTCCATGCTGTTGAAGTCAAGGGTATACATATTACAAGCCTCTGAAAACAGGTTACTTATTATCATGCGTCACACCTTTTTACAACAATAAACAGAAATCAGACATGGTTGGAAAATCGGATTCTTGTCCAATGTTTACACCCAGCCTTAAATAGGAATGTGTTGATTGATGCTGCGGAGTTTATGCGTCTTTGCTTTCTGCAGAACCAAGAACCGGTGTTCTCCAAAGATGGCAGCAGATTCTTCCTGAGTGTCCCGGTCAAACAAGGAGGACGTGGAGAGTTCCATCACATCGCCATGTTCACCACACAGGTGGAGGTCCAGTTTATAGTCACTTACCCCTTAAGTTGATACAGCCACAGTTTCCACACCCACAGGATCTGGCTAAAGGCTTGATTCCAGCAGGATGGATGCTGTGTGTCGCCACAGCTTTAATAGAGCTGTTTCATTTAATGTGCAGCCAAGTGTATACTCTCAAATAGCTTAACCAAAAATTGGGGAAATTACTCACAGCAGCCCTTATTTGTCATGCTGTTGTTGAGCCGCTAATTGAAGTGTTGCCATAATCAAGAAACTTCTCTCAAATGATTTATGATACTTTCCTACCAAACAGCACAGGCCCAGGAAAGAGAGCCTGTTCTCATCAACGCAGATACTAAAATGCCCCCAACCGTATCCAAAATAATAAACAGGTTGCGTGTTGGATTTCAGTAACGTTAGTAGAGATTCTTGAAAAAGAATAATCAAGTGTCTCTTGAGGACAGTGTTGCATGCCCAACCATCCGCCCAGCCTCTTCCCTAAAGGTGTGTTCAGACCTAACGCAAAGCATATTTTACCTGGAGTGTTTATCCAGAACTATGTTAATTTGCCCCAAACAGCAAATGTACCGTCTGGCACCAGCAACAATCGTGTTTGTGTGGAGTATGCCTGTGTCTTTGTGTGTTTAGTTTAAGAGCTCTGGCTCCTTTCTAACTATTGTTCTATTGAGTCCTAAAGCCTCTGGATAAGCATACAAGCAAACATGGATGAGCAATAATGTTCAACTCAATTTGCATCAACTATACCGACCGTCTTTTTGCAATCACTTGCATCTATCCATCAACTCTGTATGTAGTCATATCTATGACCCCCTTTACACCTCGCATTAAAATGCATCTCGTATCCAGATTGTATTTAGATATGATTTAACCTGATTACATTTACACCTGGTATTAATACAGTATGTATCTCCGGAGTCCACATTGAGATCTGATTGAGATCCGATCTCTGTCCAGCTCAAACAACCAAACGTTATACTCACGATATGGTAAATGGTAAATGGACTTATATAGCGCCTTTTTGACCACTCAAAGCGCTTTTCACTACATGTCAACATTCACCCATTCACACACACATTCATACGCTGATGGCAGAGGCTGCCATGCAAGGTGCCAACCTGCCCATCAGGATCTAATCGAAATACTCATTCACACACCCATGGCACAGCCTTTGGAAGCAATTTGGGATTAAGTATCTTGCCCAAGGACACTTCGACATGTGGACTGGAGGAGATGGAGATCAAACCGCCGACCTTCAGATTGGCAGATGACGTACCATCTACCTCTGAGCCACAGCCGACCCAAATATACAGTATATGAATTGCAAAGTTTTGCTTGTATAATTTGTTGTACCAAATTAAGAGCAAACACTTGGTCTCGTCTTGACTACATCAACGAATATCTTGAATATCCAAGCTTTCTTGCTGCTTTCTTGCTAGTATCTTAACTTGCTGCTTTCTCACTGGTTTTGAACAGTTGCACGCAATTACATGTTTCCGCCCACCAATGTGATCTCATCCCTACTCGTCATCCTTTGCTGCCTGGGCAGAAGTTTTGCGAAGTATCTTGACGCTGAAGGTTTGCGCGTGGTTAACATTATGAAACGCTGTAACATGTGGTTAACATTGTGAAATGGTGGCGGTAGGCAACAAAACCACTTAGTTAGGGTTCGGAAAGACATTGTGGTTCGGCTTAAACTAAGTACGCTTGTAACGTGACGTAAGCTACGGACGTAACGTCATGTGACTCAGTAACATAGTGTCCAGTGACAGAACATCACATGACAGAATGTTGTCATAAAAATCACTCAACTTTTGGTTTCACACGGGACACAAACGCCGGTCCTCTGAGTAAAAGTCCTGTGTTTGTTTGTATGTTGTCAAGCACTATCCGTTTGCAACCTGGTCACTCAAAACTCATTTTAATGGCAAATTTAAAGTAGCAGCCGTTTAGACTGTTGTCAGGCTATTAAATAGGTGTTATCAGTTGCTATAAGCCCCATACATGTGGGTCAGTAGGGGCCTACTAAACCCACCAGTAGGTTTTATCATGTATTCACATAGTAGATCACCAAAAGAAGGTATAAAAGAACATGACAGTGACCTCCAGTGACCGTAGCAATTATGACAGCAGCAGAAGCAGAGGTCAGGCGCTGTAGTATAGACAGCATGAAACTCCATTATTTCAGTCAGGTCCACTTTAGTCAAAGAAACTTTATTTCCATTGCAGTAATATATATACACACATTATATTTGGCGGTATGGCTCTGCTCTGGGACCTCCCTGCCCATCCACGCGCATGCGTGGATCCACGAGCCTACGTGGTAGCATTGAGGCAAGGAGAGCACACCTCCTT
>CAKALG010015047.1:0-26145 GCA_916700815.1 Helicolenus hilgendorfi | reverse complement strand
TGTGTGTGTGTATATATATATATATATTTGTGTGTGTGTGTGTGTGTGTGTGTGTGTGTATGGCTGGCCCAGAGCTGGCAGACATCCTGAGGAAGGCCAGTTGCTGATAAGACCTCCAGGCAGGGAAAAGACTGTTTATACGTTGAAACAGACGCCCAGTGAACTGACCACAGCACACACCTCGCTGCACAGCTCAAGTAGACACGACCTGAACTGTGGTGAGCAAGATTGTGTGTGTGTTTTGTGTGTGTTTTGTGTGTGTGTGTGTGTGTGTGTGTGTGTGTGTGTGTGTGTGTGTGTGTGTGTGTGTGTGCGCACGCACGCGTGACATAGACGACTGCTGATAGAAATCTATACAGCCCTTTCTTGTACTAGTGCAGTGCCCGTTCGGGACGAAACAAGCCGTTTACTTGGAGAAGTGCTGCTTGCAGCGTTGTCATTGATTGGATAAACGGTTCTTGAGATATGTGAAGGGCAGTCATACATACATACACAGACAGACAGAGATTCCTTCCACCTATCGGCACTTCGGCAATTTGTCATGTGCACTCAGACATTATATCTACACATGTCCACAAAATATGGTAAAAATAGCCCAAACAGTTCAGGAAATATGACATTTTTTGTAATATACGCCCTGCCCAGAGCATTTGAGCTAAATTTGAGGGCAGCTATAGAAAACTGTACGGAGCAGCAAAAAAAACAAAAAGTTGCTATTTCTGGCTTGGTCCAGAGATGTTCTGTACCAAATTTGATGACAATTGCTCAAAACTTGTAGGAGCAGTAGCAAAAAATCAGATTTGGACAAAATTCAAAATTGCGGAAAATTAGTTCCAACACAAATGGGCGTGGCTTATATGGATAGATTCATCCGGACCCACAGAATCCATGAAAAAAAATGTATATGGATTTTATTTCTGAGACTTATGGTTTAAAAGTTAAAGGCCAAAGCGTAATGTAAATTGTTATAGCGCCACCATTTGGTCAAATTGCACCACATTTGACAATGCACTCCCTTCGGTCCTGAGAAATACACCCGCCAAGTGTGAAGTAGATGCGATGAGTGGTTCTCGAGTATGTGAATAACACACAGACAGTCCGAGATTCCTTGCTTTATAGTTGGATGTTTGCATACATACAGTAGTGAAAAAATGCATCGTAATAGTATACAAAAGTGCATGTGTGCCTCCCTCTAGCTTTCCTCTAAAACCAGAGATGTTGTCTGCTTGCAAGGGACGGACAACAGAGAGACAGAAAGAGTGGACACAATAAAGTGTCCAGTGAGACACTATATTCCTCCTCTGTATGTCTCTCTTGCTTCTCGTGCATTCTGACTTGCCCAGATGCTTTCCTTTGCGTTTCATAACGCCACATTTCCCTGGTTTTGCCATTTCAGACTCATTGCAGCCCCAAAGGAGTCTCTATAAGCAACAAATTCTGCTTAACATGCTAATGTGTCATTCTAGCTGCCAGAGCTTGTTGTGAAAGAGGAGCAGAGGGGAAATACATTTGTACTATAGTTAATAGAATGCATAACAACAGCTTTGGTCCTTTTTCATTGTGTGCTGAGCTGGGAAAATGTGCTTTTTGTACAAGACTAGTCACTTTAAAGCAGGTCTGTCTTTAACAGGGCATGATCGCTTGTGTGGACTTTATGACTTGTTTTTATTTGCGTCAATAAACCATAAAACAACAAAATCACATTGATTTCTTTGTTGGTTCGGTGCACTAGATGGAGATGGAAATGTGCATCAGCCGTCAGGAATTTAATCTGGGCAATTCTTGAGCTTGCACGTTTCCATCAGGAGTGAAACAATGCTCGAACACAATGTGATCAGTTTTCATTGATTTTTGGAGAAAGCACTTTCCAGCGGCCGGTGGCAGGAGAGGAACTCCAGCATTAGTTTGTTATCGTCTTCCTAAATAAGATCTGTTTTTATTTATCATCCAGTGTCACTCAATCTGATCTCAGTGTCACTTTTATCTGGTCTCAATCTCTGTCTTTCTAAGGCGGTGATCTGGTTTAGAAATGATAAACTGTAGAATTGCATATAGGCCTGAGGAAGAGAACTTCGAGGAACAGTAGAGACAGAGGAAAAGAAACAGAGAGAGAGTTTTATCATTAAGTATGGGTGAAGCATGGCTGGGCAATAACCTGATTGTGGCTTTGGTCTGCTCTCTCCCACAGACAGCCTCTTCCTGTAGGGCTGAACTGTGCCGACCTGTGGGGGCGAGCGACTACACAAACTACAGCCTGCGCTCTAATATCACTAATAATCACTACGGTCAAGAAACCGCAGCTAGACAGCACCGAGGGAGTGTAGCAAAGTAGAGCGATATTGTTTATGCGCCTGTTATTTTATCTATGTTTTATTGTCTTCGTGGGAGCACAGCACATCTCGTATTTCTCTCTTTGTTGGCATATCTTGCCGTGTTTATTGCAGGCTGTGAATCAACCCTGAAGCCACTGGAGCCTAAACAATGACCAGAGTAGACAGACAATGTGTCTCGCCCTCCAGTCTATAAGGAGAGAGTTGTAAGCTATGCACGTAAACAAATGCAATGATATGCAGGCAACGATGGGAAGCAGTGGGCCTGTAGAGGAGATCAAAACAGTCCGGCTGTAGACTACATTACTACATGATTATAGTGTAACTATAGCTGACTATAGGCTGACTGTGATTGATTACCTATCTAAAGCAGGTTTCAAGTTTTTCCACATTGATTTTTGTCACGGTATGAGATGGACAGAAACCAGCAGCTCTCAGGAAGGTAGGAAATCAATCTATAAATGTATGCTTTGCAAAATGGTTGCAGTAAAACAGCGTGACATGCTCAAAATAATAGGTATGGTTAAAGGGGAATTCTTACATTTTCAATCTGTACATTTTACTACCTATAGTACATTGAAAAAAATGTGGAAAGTGCTCTGGCAAGCAGATCGCCAATGCAGGAAGTAAGGTCAGCTGGCAAAAGTGACGCAGAAATGGTTTAACTACACCCACGATGGGGACTTGAATCTGCGAATCGAGATTTTGGACTCGTGAACAAGCTTTATTTGATTTTTGAAGTGCATTAACAGCTGACATTTCCTCCCTTGTTATGCATATAACCATTGTGCATCTGGTGAGCGTGGCCACAGATGGCTGTTAACTGCAGCAACAATGCAAGCATACCACCTAACCTTGATTAGATTGGCGTACGCTGTGTTTGTTTGCTTGCTTTAGTTGTTCGCATAGAGTGCTGGCTTTGCCGAGACTACAGAAATGGTGGGGTAACTTAATTATCCACATTCCACTGTACTGTACGCGGCTTGCACTCCTGTCCATGAGTCCATGTTTCTCAAATGAAGGATGGTTGCGCAATGTGATTTGATCATATCTGTGGGCGTATTAGACCATTGTGAACAGTGTTGCTGATCTATGAGCAGGACTGATTTATGCCATTACTGGATTTTGATATGGTTTTCGATGTGAATTGTGATGATCAATGTGATGAGATACCTTGATTTGTCGGGTGTTTCATTTGGTAAAAAACAACAACATTATTGTTATTTTACCCTTCACAGTTTCTCAATTGATTTTCCAGAAAATATACTATATCACAATATATATTGATATCATAGTATCAAATTACATACAGTAGTCAATGCCTAACCTTAACCATTCAAGGCCAATGCCTAACCTTAAGCATTCAAGGTCAATGCCTAACCTTAAGCATTCAAGGTCAATGCCTAACCTTAACCATTCGAGGTCAATGCCTAACCTTAAGCATTCAAGGCCAATGCCTAACCTTAAACATTCAAGGTCAATGCCTAACCTTAACCATTCAAGGCCAATGCCTAACCTTAAGCATTCAAGGTCAATGCCTAACCTTAACCGTTCGAGGTCAATGCCTAACCTTAAGCATTCGAGGTCAATGCCTAACCTTAACACATCTTGCGAGAGTTTCGCAATTTGCGCGCTACCTTCTAGCCACGACCCTCCTAAACCGGAGTGATGAGTAAAATGTTATCATGGCCGACGTTTATCCGTAGGAGTGGATACAAATATGAGAATAACGCTGAAGAAATTCACTTTCAAATCATGAAAAAGGGCAACGAACACAAAGCTGCTGGATTAAGCCCAAATGGGTAAATAATATTCAATTCCCGCTGATTTCCTTTACATTTACCCAACCGTCTCCAGGCACATCTGCGCTCACTCTGTGCCACACTGTACAAGTGGAAAAACAGCGGTGCTCTCTCAGCACAGGCAATTTGTTGAGTCTGAAGGGAAGCTACATGGGGTCGCGACCTTGTCTGAACAATTCTCAGGAATCTCTCCTTACATAAGTGAAAATGGGAGAGGGGGGGAGTGATGCGTTGTGGGTCAGAGGTGTTTGTCGATGCTAAAGGGGTTAAATCTGTTCGGTTGGTCTTCTTCTGCTCTGAGAGTAATGCATTACATGTGGAAAGATTTGACGGATACGAAAACATAAATGCCAAGAAAATGCCTCACAGAAATCAGATGTGAGCCTTAATCGTAAAGTAAAGAGGTTTAAAGATAAGCAACATACAGTATAGGCATCTCACTCCTACTCTGGACCACTGAGTATTGCTCACACAAAGCAGAGCCATCTATCTGCCCTGAAGGAGTCCTTGGTGTGAGTGTAATGTTTTCCTTTGAGCTAAAAAGGGAAAACGGCAAGATAGTATGTACATAAATCTTTATAATTCAAACAAAATGCTCTGATTTTTTTCTTTAAAACTGGGGCCACATGTTGGGAATTGCTTAGGGGGATTTGCATAATTGCTGATAACAATGGAAATAATTTTCTTGGGTAAATAAACTCTTTTGAGGGAATTTGGCCGGTCTGGGATCCAGTTACAAGCAAACAAAAAGAATGTGGACTCAGGCGTTTTACTCCAACTCAGTGTTTTTATAATCAAGAAGAGAGGAGAGGAGAGGAGCTATTTTCAGGGAAGATGAGGAAAAAGTGAGAAAACAAGGAGATGTAGAAAGAAGCAGCGCTGGTGACTCAGTTGGCTGAGCTTCTACCATGTGCTTGTGTGAAATCAAGGGTTCAAGTCTGGCTCACAGCCGTTTTCGTGTGTCACACCCGCTCCCTTATCTGTCTTGACACTCTCCATGGTTCCCTATCTTAAAAAGCCGGAGTGTCAAACTAATCTGGAAGATGAAGTGCAACCAAAGGGGAGAGGTTTGTTTATTGGCGTTGTAGAGCAACAGCCGCCTGCGGCTACAAAGAAGACAGTCGGGGCTGAACCCTTTCATTTCTTCAACCTCCTTCTCTCTCCACCTGTATTTCCCTCTGTGCTTTTCTTCTCTTTTTTTCCATTATCTGTCTCGCCACACTGTGAAGCACACTAAATACAGCAGAGCGCTGCAGGCAGAGGGACTGCACAAAGAGCAGCAGCGGGATATTGGACAGACGTGAGGAACGAGGCCCGCCGGGTTCAACACCGTAGATGTGGCCACGGAGATGTTGACTGGCCGTTCTTTATGTACGGGGCTATTCCAGTGGTGCAAATAGAGATATGGGTGAGGCTGAGGCAGCATCAGAGGGAAGAAAGTAGTAAGAGGGTGATGATAGGAGGTATGAGCAATTAGGTATGGTTGAAAGAAGGCAATGGTAGAATCCAGAAAAAGGGGAAACACATTGGGAAAGGAGAGCTGGAGAGTCCAAATTGGAGAAGGCTATCATAGCTTATTAACTTGGCAAAAAGAACTACCGCAGTGTCAATAAATCACAGGCAATACAGCTGCAAAGCCACCATCTATAGCAGTTACATCTAAATACAATTGGACATTAAAGAGGTCCTATTATGCAAACAGGACGTTTCAGACAGAGAGTGAAAAGAGGTGTTGCAGAACAGCCTGTATAAGAAAAATAAAGCATTTTTGAGCATTAAAGTAAGTGAACATGTTCTAGTAGAAAGCCAAAATACAAGTATGAACCTGCATAATAGGTCCTTTTTAACTCTAATAGAATCGGTTATAATCAGATCTGGTTTCACTTGTTAACAAACTACTATAAATACTGTATGTAACACAACAAATGATTGCTATTTTGCATATCTTTTATGGAGTGGCTACAAGGCTTTTTCCTGTAATTCCTATTCTGCCTATTTTGCAAAGACGTGCAGATGAACTTTGCTGTGCCACTTTCCGACGTGACCGTGTCTTTAATCATAGTGAGAGGGGAGGATGATGGTAAACATTAGCGGGCAAGCAATTAGGACATTTTGAGAGAAGAGAACCGAGGTATATCAGTCAGATGAAAATACAGGAGAAGTGAAATGAATCAAAGTGAAGAGAGGAGATGAAACCGCACGACAGGAAAGAGAAATGACAGGCAGACGAGCTGCTGATGATGAGGGGGTGTTGATTATTGGACATGCCGGTAGTACACAGCTTGGACTCATTTTGACAACAGGGCTTTTAATTTTCTCTCCGTCTTGCTGCCAGCAGAGATAAATCATTAGCTCGGGTGTATATTTTGTATTTTCTAGAGGATTTCAAGGGGGCTCATTTCTGTGAGGGGAGTGCTGCTTCCCTGCACTTTTTGTCTTTCTGATCACGTCCCTGCAATCCGTTTAATTAAACAAAGTTTTTTTTTTAAGTGCTTTTGATCCTGCGCTGTAAGCATTTTCACTTGGTCCTGCTCAGTCCTCACCCAACCCTGCTGCAAAATGTAGCTACTTGATTTTCATATTGACAGCACTGTAGTTTGCTTACCCCAGAGATACTGGAGGGATGCTGCGACTGCTGCGCATCCATCTGTCTGTCTGTCTGTCAGCTGCCAGAGTGGGTGGATACAGCCAAACACGCACACCACCATTACACAAACAAGGAGACACACAAATAGCACAAGTAACCCACATTTACTGAGACTAACACACACACACACAACACTCACAGATGTGAGGATCTGGGACATGCTTAGTTGAACAATGCTGAATCCCCAAATCTCATCGACCCCAAATCTATCAAAACAATGTCTTATGGGGGGTATCTGCTTCCGTGCAGCTAAACCCCCATTCAACTCACCTCATTCTGTCTCTCACCGTCTAATAGGAGCTATCTATCTCTGCAGAAACCACGGGCTGAGCTGGGAATAAGTAAGCAGAGAACAGACCAAAGGCGTTATCCCTTCTTAAAGACACACACAGAGAGAAGGTATAGCGACAACGTTTAAGTAACCTCTGCATGTTTATGTGGAAAACCAGCACTCCCAGTTTCTTGATGCCAAAGCAAATATTACGAGGCTCTGAGACAATGGCTCAACGTTTGTGCCGCTGTGAACATGCCAGGCTATCTTTTCCAAGCATGCTCAATATGCATATCCTGTTAGATAAAGGCATTCTGGCCATTGCAAACGTGTTGTAGCGGTGTTTGCTCTTACAATACGATGTGCGATATGATGAAATGCTATGAATTTATATCATTCTATATTTATTTATAATAGATGGAAATGATTGCTGTGAGTTGAGTCATTGCAATAGAATGAAAAAGCAAACAGGCATATCGAGTTGAGAGCGGGGAGATGTATTTTTTTTTACAATTTTATTTTAATGATCCGCTCAACATTCAACAACATAGCAAGAGGGGAGTATCCTGGGTATTTTAACAATACCATAGGTTTGTATTACTTTGTTTCTTATCTTCTCAGGGTTAGAATAATTATAACTGATGGCCAGTCGGACGCACCAAATCACAACTGTAGGAAATTTAGGCCATTAAATAGGTGTTAACAGTCGCAATAAGCACCATACATGTAGGTCAGTAGGGGCCTTCTACGCCTACTACGTTGTGAAAGCAAAACATGTTGTAAAATTGAATGAAATGTTATGTTTTCAATACAAACTAAACCTCTTCTTTAGGTTTTGGCAAGAAGACCCCTTTAAGTTAAGTTTACATCATGTTTTGGCTTAAAATAACTACATTTCAAAAGTGTAAGTGAAACTTAACACTTGTGAACACAAAGACAACTACACGTTGTTGGTTTCACACGGGTTGCGAACCTCAGCCTCCTGGGTGAAAACCCTGTGACCTCCAACCTATATTGAGTTTCATGCTGTCTATAGCGCATGACTTCCGCTTCTGTCATAATTACTACGGTCGCTAGAGGTCGCTGTCGTGTTCTTATATACCTTCTTTCGGTGATCTACCATGTGAATAGATGATAAAACCTACTATTGGGTGTAGTAGGCCCATACTGACCCACATCTATGGTGCTTATAGAAACCGACTGACAACAGTCTAATTAAGTAAAAAGTCAGATATTGGGTATGGTGGCGAGCTGTATTCAAATCCTCATCCTCATCTAAGTGTAGTACACATGTAACCACAAACATAACTGGTGCATAACAAATTCCACATTATTGAAAGTAATTCAGTCTTCTTTGAAATGTTGACACAGTTATATTCCCCTCCCTTTATAGATTAAATGTGACTTTTTTTCAGATTTACACATGAATACTCTGCATAAAACCTATATTTCATATAAAGAAGTACACATATTCTAACTGCAGATGTTGTCCTCTCTTCTTCAGTCATCTTACTTCCCAATTGGCTATCGTTCTTTCCCACGTGACTACGTCATCGGCTGTCTCCGGGATTCCCCGCACACAACAGGATATCCGATCGTAAATATTGAACATGTTTAATATTTGCAATTTGAAATCGGTGCGGCCAGGATGGACTTGGATGGGAGGATGTAAAAAACACTCTTAACATACCTCACACCACAGGATTATCTGGAAAGATAATCTCTAGAAACATTAAAAATCTGGGTTTTGCTGATCATTGTCGGGAGGGGGGGAATTGGGCCCAAAATTGTCTTGATTCTCGTGCAGTGTGTGCCCGGTATAACAGAGATTATATTCGTCATCTGGTAGGCAGCCTGAGACAAAAACAATGTTATTTGTGGATTTTGGCATACATCCATTCTGACACCACAGAGACACAGAGCCAATTAGTATTCTCATTTTAGGCTAATTTATTTTCTGTTACTGATTCATTTTCTAAATCTGTTTCTGATATTTAGTTTGTAAGCAGTGACGACCTGCTTTGTTTTGCTAATTGCTTGATACGGAGATCTCCATATACTGACTGAATGGGGCCTGAATTATTAGGAGATTAATCATGTATGTCCACTGAGAGATATTTGTTAGAATATCATTTTTGAAAAATGTACCCTACTGAAATGTAACATCCAGGTAGAAACCCTAACTCTGTGCGTAGTGTACTGGAAGTGTAAACAACCCCAAGTTGTACTCCACTCCCCTTCTCACTCGCTTTCCTAATGAGCAGAAACAAAAACTCAGAGTCCCAACTCTGTACCAGCCGGCTGTGGCTTTGAAGTACTATTTTTTCTCACCTCGTTAACCAACTCCCATTTTTTTTTTTTTTAATCATCAGCCCGTTTCTGCTTTGCCCTGAGCAAAATCGGAAATCTGAAAATAAAACATCTCAGTCTGTGTCATGTAGCGTGAAATATGATAATGTATGGAAGAGAAACATTTTCTCAGGGGGAAATTGATTTTCCACTCGGTTGCGACTGTGGCATAATCCATCACTTCGGCATCTCGCAGGAGTGAGATGAAGAACGTGTTGGTCAGAGGGTCGTAGCTGCATTAGTTGCACCTTGTACTTCCTGATGGGGAATATTTCTTTTCAATTGACAACTTTTAGTTGTGTTAGGGAGACTAAACAGCTGTATTCAGTTATTTGTCGTAGCGATACCTTCTGTCATATACATCTGTTTTTGGACAAAGAGTGATGATGGATGAACAGCAGATGTATAACTACACTCCCTCCTTGTCGAAGACAGCCTAAGGGGCATTGTTAGTGAGAGCATGGAAAACCCACTATTAAACACTGGGCCAGTGCCAGAAAGATTTGCATATTACAAGAACGGAGACAGGATTCAATTCAGGATGATTGATGAGCTTATCAAAACACAGAGATTGAAACCATCAAACCAGGGTATAAAAAAGGTGGCTAAGCACCAATCCAAAGTTGTTTGTGAGTGAGTGTGCATCTATGTGAGACGGATTTAATACGAAAGTGCCTCCACTTTCAGTTCATTCGAAAACACAAGAAGTGACTGCAACTTTGTAGAGGTTTCATTGGGATCCAATTCTTTTATCCTTTCCATTAGTAGGTCTCCAGTTTTGCTGAGGTCATTTTTCAACCCGTCAAAAGACAGATATCTGTTTAATATTCCACTTGATGAGGAATAAGTAAACTCTGACAACTGATGGAACTGCAATTAACCCTTTACAGACATGCCCACTTTATGATAATCAGATGCAGTTTGGGGCAAGTCATAGTCAAGTCAGCACACTGACACACTGACAGCTGTTGTTGCCTGCTGGGCTGCAGTTTGCCATGTTATGATTTGAGCATATTTCTTTATGCTAAATGCAGTACCCGTGAGGGTTTCTGGACAATATTTGTCATTGTTTTGTATTGTTAAATGATTTCCAATAATAAATATATACATACATGGATAAAGAAAGCGTATTTGCTCACTCCCAAATTGCGATTAACTATTTTAATCGATTGACAGCCCTATTTTTAATATAAGGTTTCTAATGGAAAATAGACAAATCACGTCAAGTATCGAAGAAAAAATACAACACATATTAGCCTACAAATGTATGGTAGTAAAATACTAAAATAATCTACTGCTGATAGTTACAGTACTCATTCAATAGCTTCATAAAATATTGTATCTCAAAACTGGTTTAAACACAACCATGTTGCACCCACGTAAATGCTTTCACTTTTAAACACATCAAACACACTTTGTTTTTCTGCACCTGTGGGCAGGACAAATCTCGCCTTTAACATTTTTCATTACAGTGCGGTCAGTGCCGTGCCGTGGCTAAAAGCAGATGGGACAGGAAACAGCTTGGGGATGGTTGTAAAACATAAACAGTGGGACGAAGCAATGGGAGCGAACTAACAGTGTTCTATAAATTTGAGATTATTCAGCGTCTTCACCGTCATTAATCTCTTGTCACTGTCCTTGCACTCACTACAGCCAAGTAGCACCAATCTGTAATGTAGTTACAGAAATTATAAACAAAAATACCAAATATCATCATAGAAATTAATGGAGAGCGAATTTCGGATCGCACCATCTGTTTCCTCTTTGTGTTTATTGTTGAATCGCAAACCAAGTGTAAAGATGCATACTGCCACCTCACTACTGTGTTGGAGTGGGTAGATTTGTGACATTAAATCACTTGAATACTGATTTGTAAAAAAAGTAATTACACCCCGTTTCCTAATCCTGTCTCCATAATATAACCCATCGACCCCCTTCTGAGTTCCCTGGATCCTTGACCTATATTCAATAATGCTTTTTAACTCCATCTCTGCCCTGCCTCATGTACAATATCTCTTAGTGTCTGGATTATATTTACTACAGTGCATAATAATAATAATCTTCCTGGAGATTTACACCACTGAAAATAAAAAAGAAATCCCATAAAATATAGCATTTGATTAAAAACCTGCTTACACCTCTCCTATCCAAATTACGATACCCTCCTTTGTATTAACAGACTTCTGTATTCTATAATCTTCCCTTACTGTCTGAATCCCGTTCCACGTCCGGACTACATCTTTAACGCCTTCGTCCTTTTTTAATTAAGCAATGCAGGTTCATGACCTCACATAGCCGCCTTCCTCTTCCCTGTCTCAGTCTGAGCAGAGGTCTAATTAGCCAGAATAAATGAAAACACCTGTGTAGGTCTGCAGGGCCTCTAAATGGGTCACACTCTGTGGCACAGGTGGTGCTTGTTGAGCTAATTGCTGGTTCAGACTAAACATGCATGAGTGAAGAAAGGGACAAAAAAAAAAAAGTCGCACAAATACAAGACAGCTGATCAACAGCCTGCAAGCTCTGTCAACTCACTTACACGTCATTTAAGTGCACCGGAACATAATTTAGGTGCACTCAAAAAAAATTCACAGCACCTATTGGTGCCGCAATAGTACATTTAAAGCGTTTTGTCAGTTCCCATAGGTCTACACTAGGGATGTCACCGTACCATAAATTTAGTAGTCGATACCAATACCAGTGAAATTCCACGATTCAGTTAAAAAAAAAAAGTTAAATAATAAATCCCATGTACTTCAACATCCACTCCTTTATTACCATTTGCATACTGGTTTTTGTTAGGAAGTTAAACACGTCATAATTCCCTCTCTATAATTTATATTGCTGTGAAAACATCTCCTTCAAACAACTGGATTTATTCAAGTTTATCGCCAAAAAACGACATTTTACAAGATTACATTTGAACACATCGTGATAACGTTAGAATTCACCTTCGCCCAGTACTCCTCGTTACTGAATAGAGCCTGAACGCATCATAATATAAATCAATGGCACCTCCCGTTAACTAGCTCTTGTCCTGCCGATTTCAACACGGATTTGTTGTTCATAATGTAGCATGATCGATAGTGAGTTTACTGCGTCCCAAAGGTATCCACAAGTTTACATATTACGTTGGTATCAGAGTAGCGTAATGTAATGTGTGCATTGCGAGTGTGTGGACGATTGAATAGAGAGAGAGAGAAGCGCTACAAGCAGATCAGCTTTTTGGCGATCATCGGAGCAGAGAAGAAATTAGCGGTAAAGTTGTCTCACGTTATTAGTGTTTCTCTCACACACACTCACACCTTTGTCCTCTCTACTTGTGAATCTGGTGCCGTGGGCCGTTCAGGACCAGGAACAGGACATCATGACTCCTCATCTCTTCTTTTGTCCTGACAAAGCTCACTGCCCGGTGTCTTTCTTTCTTTGTATACATCGACAACCTGGCACTTAAACTGCTCACAGCACTCACTTAGATCTCATAATTATTGTTTGGGTATTTGTGAGTCATTTCATCGTACAGAAGCTCACAGCATAAGTACATGGTGCAGTTACAGTATACCACTGAGAGGCCCAATTTATTTGTGTTCAGGCTGGCTTAGCCTCTAGCCAATTTATATCCTGGTCACAGCTACATGAAGAGAAGGGAACATATTGATCATAGCTTTCTTAACACCAGCGGGTAGAAGTTCAGTCAAACGTAATGGTGTTAGCTTCAAGAAGTTTGGAAGTCTCCTTTGAAACTGTTTATTTTGTGTTAACAAGGAAACACAAGTGGGAAGCAGTCTTAATAGATTCGACAAGGCATTGGGGTTTGTATACTTTTATATATCATAATTCAGTGCACCTAATCTGAGCTTGATTCTAACTCAAAGTTTCATAGAGGTCAGACTGTCCTATAAAATCCACCCATGATCCCTGAGCAGATCATGTGTAAATTCCATGTTAATGGAGACGAAGATCCAAGTCATTAATTCCAAGGGCAGCTTTTATTCTGCTGTAAACCAAAGAGAAAGACACACAGATAGCCAGACTGAGAGAGGAAGGAGGGTGTATTCCCTGAGCAGGGGGGAGATATCAAATGAAATCCGTCTCCCACTCCTCTCCTTACCGCCTCCTACTCGCTCCTTCAAGGAGAAATGAGACACAGGGAAAGAAAGGGTTGCCAAGGTCACTTTCGTTCTCTCTCCCTCCTTCTTACTCGTTACTTACTCTACAGACACATACATGTATATCCTCAGAGGACGGAGGGTAGATTTCCTCCGATGATGATGGGAGTCATGCTTAATTAGTCGCTGCAGTGGTCATGTGACTAATCTCTGGGTTATGCTACATACGCATCCTGAATATACCCACGAGGATACTCTGTTGCTTTACACAGGACAACATGAGGGATTTTAAACATCCGTCATGTTAGTGTCGAAATAAAACTGAAACTAGACTCAGAATACTATCAAGATTTATGCTGGGCGACATGGTTGACATCATTATATCAATATAAATCAGGAAATTTCAGAATGTTTTTGGCATCATTGGGCAAAAAATGCATAATAACCTTTCAGCATATTGTAATTCAAGTGTTCTGAGAGAAAACTAGACTTCTGCACCTCCTCATGGCTCTGTTTTCAGGCTTTAAAAAATCTAGCCTGTGACGGGAGACTTTGGCCAATCACAGGTCATTTCAGAGAGAGAGCGTTCCTATTGGCTGTTCATTCAACGGAGGCAGCTGTCAATCACTAGCAAACCCCAATCAAACGGTCAAACTAGGCAGCGCTGATCAAATATGAATCGATATTCTGTTACTGTAATGTCTATTTCTCGCCTTAAATGTTTTCTTCAACATCTTGTAGTGTACTGTTTAGCTGTTAAAATGAGAAAGTTTGCTCCGGCTGGTGGGCGGTGCTTGGTATTTCCTCAACAGATCTCAACATTGGCTGCTGGGTCACAAACAATCTCATTTTACAGCTAAACTTGTTGTGTTGTTGTCGTTGTAAACTATTAATAAAAATCAATAGTGTTTTTGAAAATCAATACAGTATCACAAAACATAATGTCGAGATACTCAAGTTTATTGATATTTTCTTACACCCCTAAACAAATTTTGTTAGTCTATATTTACAGTTTGTTCGGAATTATTGATATGAACAATTTAAGTTTGTAGAACAATAAAACAATACGATCCTACCACCACAGTATGATTCAGATGAAAGACGATAAACAAGAGCAAAGGATAAAGGTCGATGGAAAGATGATGGACGCAGAATGTAAAACTGCTGCACACATATTTTAAAGGTTGTGCTAGAAGCTTTGTATTGTAGTGTCTTTTTTTAGAACATATTAATATTGAAAAATGGCTTACGCAGTGTACTGTGGAGCTTAACGAGTTTATAAATCTCACAGTGCTCCTCGTACCCTAAATCTATCTCCATCTGAAGAAAAAAACGGAAGCCTACATCATCCCTCCTCCCTCACCTCAACTGCACAGATCTCTATATCAGCCCGTCTAAACCAGAGAGAGACAGAGCAGAGAGAAAAGGCCGCTTTTCGTGAATCATTTTGTTTCCAAAGCTCCCCAAATTACCAGCTTCTTGAAATAGGCTTGAACTGCTCTCTGGTGAAATGAAATGGCAATGTATTTAGGTTCACTGTGGGACAACTTGGGAAGATTCAAAAGTGACACAGACACACGCTCTTCGTGTCTCTGTCACACCCACGTATTGTTACACTTGGCAAGACAAAGACGCACATACGCTACGAGCTTCTGCTTTGCCACTGCGTGCTTTGTGAGATTATTATGGAGTACCGACTGAAACAAAACCACTGGTTTTGTTCAATTGCAACTAAAATATCAGTTATGATAAATCAAAACAAACAAGTTATACAACAGCAGAAGGAGCACAGGCGACTTGAGACGCCTAATAAGTCATTTCTTGCAACACTGCCTCACTGACTGTAAAAAAAAAAACGATGAGGTAGCCCCCTTTTATGTCCCTCAGATCTTCCTGAAGAGATGTTTTGAAGCCTGGAGTTTGATTTGTCATCAACTGTCATCTTGTCAGTTTTTTGGAGACAAAAAAAAATTGACTTTGGGCAAATGGGATGAAGTGTAATCGACTGAGACATCTGTGAATGAAGCGAGAAGAATGGCCCATTCACACGAGATCAGGCGGTGTGGCGAAAATGCAAGTTTCAACTTTTGGAGAAACACAACTCGACGTCATGGTCAATCGCGTAACAGGCGATCCAGAGCTGTACAACCCAGCCATAAGGAGACAAAAGACATTAATCGTCGCAGTTAATGGGCCATTAAAGTGACTCTCCCAGACCTCTGCACAGAGAATCGCCACAACGCCTGATCTTGTGTGAATGCAGCCTTATTGACTCTGACTGCAGTCAGTTTCCTTGGAGCCAGCGTTTAGTGGCCAATTAGGGGAACTGCAGCTTAAGGCACTTCTGTTTTGGCTTCCACATTCAGCCGCTGTGACTCCAAAATGCGTTTTGTAAGACACTCCTGAAGAAATCCACAGTCAGACCAGGACACGGGCACTGGGTCAGTCAACTGAACATTCACCCACCATGACAGCAAGAAAATTCAAATGGAGAGAACACAATATGGTTTGGCCTGAAGGGAGCTAATTTAAAGACACAGACTTTGTTTGGGCAGCAGAGTAGATGCTTAAACAAAAGGCTGGCTGGCTGACTAGAGGCAGTTCAGATGTTTATAAAAGATGTAGATGAAAGAAGTGGGAAACTGGATGTGAGGAGGGATATTTCATAATTTGAAATCCTTGCATTGAAGTAAACAAAGAGCTAATGAATAATATATGTAATAAATTAAGGTTGGGTGATGCGGTGATACATAGAGAGGGAAACATACCTGCTTTAGCTGTGATAAACTAAACTTAAAACGTAACATGTGCAATGAAAGGACCATTTTTTACAATTTAAATTATAGAGTCTTAGCCGCCAGTGAAAATAAAATTATGAAGTCTTATTGCTTTCCAAAATGAGGCAGTGGCAGAAGGCACTCAAATGGGAAAAGAACAGGCCATGGTCTGTGAAAACTTGGCTGTGTTTGGACAACCCTCTGTGCTGGCTCGGAGCAGTCACTCATACACGTGCCTCCGTGATTTGAATGATTCAAGATCAAGATTATTCAAATGAGCATAAATCCCTTTATTACCACTGATGTTGATTTGTGTAATTCTAGCATGGATTTAATGTGACTTCCAAGTTTCCAAAAGTGCAGGAGAAAATGTGATGCATTTTCTTTCCACACTGAACAGTTAAACATTCATACTGTTTCAGACATTTACACCCAGGTGCTGCCCAATACAACTGAAGTGATCTACTGTTTGGTTAATGGGCAGCTTTACTGGTGCTACTGGGATGTAAAGGTACAGTGTGTAGGATTTGGTGGCATCTAGTGGTGTGGTTGCAGATTGCAACCAACTGAGTACCCCTCTGGTCACTCCTTTCTTTCCAAGACTGTGGAATGCAAAATCGTGGTAACGCTGTTCGCCTCACTCAGAGGTCATCCTTACCATATTACACTACTTTAGGAGCAACGGAAGTCAGGCGACGGCTGGCGGTACCACGGTTTTGCACTCTGCAGCTGATGTTACCACAGTTTCACAAGCGTGTCGGAGAACTACGGTGGCATTCAGGTAACATAAACGTGTTTGGTTTGTCCATTCTAGGCTACTGTAGAAACATGGTGGAGCAACATGGTGGTCTTCGTGAAGAGGACCCGCTCTCTATGTAGATATGAAGGGCTCATTCTAAGCTAACGAAAACACAACTATTCTTAGTTTCAGGTGATTATACACTAATAAAAACATATTTATGAATATTATATTCCATTTCTGCTAATAGATCCCCCGAAATGTTATATACATTTTCTTCCGCGCTTAAGAGCAACTTAGTGGCGGTTCTTGAGGGAGGACAGAGCTTTACTTATTTCCTCAACTAGTACTTCTCTCCACAAAAGTGTGCTCTGGATGGTTTTCTGTTAGTCAAAGAGTGTGCTGTCATGATCATATGGTACAGGGAAGAGGAACCACAAACAGGAAACTGTCAGAATGAGGGATTCTGGGAGATGGTCACCTCAGTGGGATTCCCCTGCTCTTCAAAGGACCATAACTGCATCTCTCTGTCTTCAGTAGATGGAGTAAAGCCATGTTTGTTTCCTGCCTCTCTTATTTTTAGCTCCTGAGTTGAGTGCACACTTGGCCATTTCTCTAACCTGTCTCTGCTTTATGCCGCTGCTCTCTTTTACCTACTGCTCTTTCTCTCAACACTGTGGCCACAACACCATGACAACTTCGTGCTGTTCCTCTCTCGTTCTCCGTTCGCCGTGGACTTGGGAAATGCATGGATTAGCTGTCAACCTGCCAGAGTTTAAAACGCCATGTTGAAATTACAGCTTTGCAAGCCAGTAAGCAGGGAGAGCTGGATACAGGGTTGAGTGCCTTTTTCTGGACCTTCACACCTGTCAAAATGAAGAGAATAAGTGACGGGGACACGGGAGGTAACAGAGATTGAATCTCAAAACATGAGGGATAAAAAAACATTTAATTGAAGAAAAAAGGATGAAGACTTTAAATACCCCCCTTTCCATTATAGACAAAAATAGCTTATTAATACCAGCTCAGAGTGAAACTACATTAACCAATTTTCAATCAAGCTGCACAGCAAGGAATCCATTGATTAATCGTTTAGCTTGTGAAATGTCAGACAATGATAAGTGCCCATCACAGATCCCTACAGCCCAGAGTGATGTCTTCCAATTAGCTTGTGCAACCATGAAAAAATCTATAACTTGATGTGAAACAATGAGAAGCAAGCACATCTTAAAAAGTTTGAGAGGCTGTTGCAAGTTAATGTTCAGCAATTTTTACTTAAATGATCACCTGACAGTCTTGAACAGTCTGAAGAATCAGAATCAAACATCTCTGGCTCCAATGCTTGTTGCCAGATATGTGACCTGCTTCATCATTATGAGTCACATTGACCCCGAAACACATTTTGAGTTATCTGTCTTACTGTAAAGAGGAAGGTCTCAGCTTTATGGCAATACCAAGATTATCTTTCTACGCCAAATATTCAATGAGATATGCTCTTTCAAAGTTCGACTGTCATGAAACATTACTTTTGAGAAAAAGGGCATTAAAGATAATGATACATATTCAGCCATTTTTTGCATTGATTAAAACACATTTATTAAGACTCAAGTCTAAATGAACACAGTATGTTTTGGTCAAAAGTGACACCCAACATTTCATAATGTAGCCTACGCATACCTTCATGCATACATGTGCACGTAGCCATGTGCACGTGATGTTTTAGTGATTTTTAGATCTTTTTTTTCGGACATTTTTTCAGATCTTTTTTTCGGACAGTTTTTCGGAAATTTTTTAAGATCTTTTTTTTCAGACATTTTTCGAATTTGTTTTGGACATTTTTTTACATCTTTTTTTTCTGACATTTTTCAGATTTTTTTTTTCAGACTTTTTTTTTAGGACATCTTTTTAGATCTTTTTTTTCGGACATTTTTTCAGACTTTTTTTCTGACATTTTTTTAGATCTTTTTTTCTGACATTTTTTCAGACCTTGTTTTCGAACATTTTTTCTGACATTTTTTTACATCTTTTTTTTCGGATATTTTTTCAGACTTTTTTTTCCAGATCTTTTTTTCAGACTTTTTTTTCGAACATTTTTTTAGATCTTTTTTTTCAGACTTTTTTTCTGACGTTTTTTTAGATATCTTTTTTTCGGACATTTTTTCAGACTTTTTTTTCAGACTTTTTTTTCTGACATGTTTTTCCAGAATGTTGAATTCTTCCTTAAGTGAAAGTAACACGATGCCACCCCTATAAAATGATGCAGAAGTGCAAATGAATAATAAGTATGATTAATGCAGAAAAAGAGGAATACAGGAAGGAATTAATATGCATCGAAGCTGCTCTATATGACACATGACGACATGAGGATGAAATGTAGTGCCTGAAATACGGTCTAATCTTGACAACAGCAGGGCACAGCAAAGTGACACAGACAGATGATCCGCTGTGGTGACCCCTAACGGGAGCAGCGAAAGAAGAGGAAGATGGATGGATGGATCGCGCTGTTAAAGGTCTTGAGGGGGTGAGAGGCGAGGACACTCTGGACAACTCGCCAGTCTATCACAGGGCTGACATTATTTCCCCAAATCAATCAAAATTACAGTAAGTCAGCAGTGTCCAATATGTCGACTGTAGCACAGGATGCAACGGATTAGCATACCAATAAAAAACCTGTGCTGTAGGTTTATTAGATAATCACCTTGAGGGAAGTGCCCTTCAAATCCAACTATCCCCTTCTTTTCACGATGCTGATGTGAGAAAAACCATCTGTTACTTTATAGTCTCTTACTGGCACACTCTCTCTGAGTGATGTGAGAAAAAAAAAAAGTCAAAAAGCTTAATCTGCTGGCCTCTCCATCGAAAGCACTGAGTAACATTTAGACCACTGTCAGGAGGTTGAGAGAGCAGATGGTCCAGAGACATAAAGTACAGATGGCTTAAGATGAACTCTGTCTATGTGTGAGGCCAGTGTGTCCAAAAGAGGGACAAGAGATTCAGCAAGTTACTCAAACCTGAAAAGCAGTTATGAAAGAAAGTGTTACAAATGTAAGGGAGGATATTTTCAGCAAATGATGCAAAAAGAAAGAAAAAGCAATAGGAAATGGCCAGCTACAGACTCACAGACCTACTTACCCACCCACCAGTAGACATGCTGACAAGCCTCCATATGTTACCATGCCTAATATACCCCAAGAGGGCCAAATCCCTCTCCTTGATGAACAGAGAATATAGCTGCAGAATCAGGGTCGACAACATCTCTGTCATCTTGACACATGCCACCATGCCTTGTCTCATATCTTGGATCTATATTATTCTCTCAATATTGATTTCCTTCCCTGTCCCTTGCTTTGTCTGCCAGGATAAGATGTCACCACTTGAGTTGCTATGATATTACGAAGTCCTTGAGTGAAAAGAAAGAAAAAATGCACAGCTTGTGCAGGTGAGATAAGGGGAGATATCGGGATGACTAACTCTGTTGTGTGACGCTGAAATAAATAGCCTGGATGTTATGTATTTCTGCCTTGCTTCTCCTCTCCTAATTGCCAGTATAGACCATTGCTCTTTTGTTCTTTGTTATGCTCTCACTATCCACTCTGTTAAAGTTTCTTCTGTTGCCTCTTTCTTACACAACCCACAATATAAATGCCAGAATAAACATTTCAGAGAGTGAATAAAAAGCCTTATGTTATAGGCTCCCAACTGTGTTCCCATACTCAAAGCTAGAACCACACAGTCACCACAAAACCCAGCATAATGACATTTTAATCTTCCTCAGAACATGACGAATACGTCACGGCTGAATTTATCCAGACCATGGATGTGGTATATAGGCGTCTAGAATAAATAGCCTCCTTCCTCTGTTGGGCTGCAGGCGAGTTCCCATACGCCACGCTATCACACAGAGACCCTACAGACTGAGCTCAGAGCTTTTCTTTCCCATCATGATAATGGCTGAGTAACTACTGATAGTTGACCTCAGCTCCATGCTGTCACTGTCCCTCATGCACAATGTTCCCATGAGTCACACATCTGGGAACAGAGCATGGAAAACTGGAAACAATTCTGTGTCTATGGATGTTAACTTGTACCGCCTTAATGTCAATAGAGGCATACAATACAGCAAGACTGCTCATCTGAGACATACTAGAAATTGGTCATTTATTGGCATCTAGGGGTGAAACTAAGGATTATTTTCATTGTCAATTTATCTGTCAATTTGTTTTTTGATTAATCAATTTGTTGTTTAAGCTAGAGTTGGTAATCTTCTTCAAAAACATTTGTCATATTTGTTGGAATTCCCATTACATCCCGACAGCAATCAATAAACCAAATGCTCTGACAAAAATCTGTGGCTGTTGCCCCACCCGTCCAGTCATTTTATTCGCCCGAATGAACTTTCTCGCTAGATTTAAGGTCTTTTGGAGCTAGTGCTGCTATAGCTACTTTCATTGGAAAAGAGTTGGCAACACTGGGGTGGGTTTTTCAGTTGGATGATTTTTAAAATTTAGCTTACTCTTGGTGGTTTCTCAAGATTACCGAACCTTCCTTTAAGTTTATAAAATGTCAGAAAATAGTGCAAAATGCTCATTACACTTTCCAAAAGCCTGAAATGCTTGTTTTGTCTGGCCAACCCCCAAACCCTGAGTTTAAAATGTTATAAAACAGCAACAGTAGGATTTACTGTTGTTGGTGTTGCTATTTTATGCTGTTCTATGCAACATCAGCAACTGTTGAGCATTTTTGCTGATAAATGAATGAAATAATTGATTGATTACAAAACTTGTCGATTCATTTTCAGACTAAGCTTAACCGAGTAATAGTTTCAGCACTATCACCGCATTACCAGCATTCATTATGATTTAACTGTATTTACTGAGTTATGATTCTAACTGCTTGACACTTTCATGAATATCAAATGCCAGCCTAGCCTGATAATCAGACTGAATCACCATTTTGTCTCCCTATTCGTATTTGAATCACTGAAAATAATCTGAGCTGTAGGCAGCAGTTCAGAGGTCTGGAACCAGGCTAAATACCAGTCAGATATCGCCAAACCTTCTGTGGACATTATTGGGCAGAACCAATGTGTTTCCACTATGTCACGTTGTATAAAGAGATGTGTGTGAAAGGAAACAAAAGTCAAGAGCCAAACTTGGACTAACAACTTGCACTTGGAGAATACAGCCAAACCTGCTGCAAATGTCGACCAGAGTTCATGCAGTGGGCAACCTCTGGGTCTGAAGCCGATGCTGACGTGCCTTAAACTTGCATTCTTTCTAACAGCCAGCAGGGGGCGACTCCTCTGGTTGCAAAAAGAAGTCTGATTGTATAGAAGTCTATGAGAAGATGAGCCTACTTCTCACTTGATTTATTACCTCAGTAAACATTGTAGACATGAGTTTATGGTCTCAATTGGTAGTTTAAAGTCTTCTTCAATACAGCATGATGTTCATTTAGTGAATTATGGTCCCATTTAGAGTCCAATAGACCATAAAGCAGGGTATGCCTTAGGGCGTGACTACCTTGTGATTGACAGGTCGCTACCACGGCGTTGTTCAGTCTGGGAGTTGTTTGTGTTTTTTTCTTACAACTTTAACACTTTCACAGTGTGTTTTCTCTTCATGAAAGTTAACTGTAACATTTTGGGTCACCTAAAAATATCTTATTCAGCGTTCGGTTGTACTTAGCTCCACCCTCTCGTGTGGTGACGGACAAAATGCCGAACTCGAGGATTCAAAACAGCAGTCCACAAACCAATGGGTGACGTCACGGTGACTACGTCCACTTCTTATACACAGTCTATAAGTTCATGTTAAAAAGGGATTTACACTCTAAAAACCATGTAGGAAATTATAGACAATAAAAAAAAAGAATCTTTCAATTGCGAAGACGATGTAAGACAGTGTCTTTGGCTCAATATCTTCTACTTAGTGCACTACATTTCCTTTCTATCATTTTATGTGCGTGTCCAAAGTCTAATTCTAAAATGTATGCACTCTGGTGAGTTCATGCATGAGTGAAAAATGAGGTCGCCATAGCATGTAGACAACTTTTTGCTAAAAATCCTACAGTGCTTGGCCTTAAGTGAATGCGTAAATCACAGTTATGCAGCTGCCAGTGATGGTGCAAAATAATGATGATTCATGACTGTCCAGAAGAAAAGAATGCTACCCAATGTAGTAGCCTATTGTGTTTGTTATGTGATTATGTACATATCTCCTCTCTTTGTTCATCAGTGAGACACTTACTCTTTAAATCCAGGCCCAGTACAAGAGTGAGGCAGACCTATTTTTCCACTAGGCGTAAGCTTAAAGCCATCTCTTAAACCTTCCATATACATCTGCGATGAGACACAGATGACATGACAGCTACAGTGTTCATTTCCCATTTTGGCCATCTTCTCTCCATTCATCTTGACCTGAAGCCTAGGAAAGACATAATATGAAAAACTAAGATGGAGAGAGATGTGACTGAGGACGCTGTCTGTTTGTGTTTGTGTTTGTAATATAGAGATGGGGGCTGCTGCATGAGGGTGCTGGCCACACATGTCACATCAGGAGGCATGATTATCCACCAGGATTACACTTTAATCAATCTAAAGCACTAGTCCCTGTCTGCCACTGTGCTAATCCCATCAAAGGGAGGGCTCTTTCTGCCTGTCAGTTTATGCTCTTCCCATTCACTACCATGTTAAACACCCCACAAAGCTGCATGTCAAGAGTCAACCAGGCTTCAACGTGGTGACGTCGCGCCCCCACTCAGCAGCACTGTATCCAATCCACCGTCAATTCATTCAATTTCAAGATGCTGCATAGAGGATTTTCTATTTGACGAGGCAAATTAATTGTGACAATGCATTTTAATGTTAACAGTAATAAGAAGAATAGCATTTACGTTTTTGGCCATTATTGTTGGCTGCCATAATGATTAGCTTTGTACTCTTCACATTCATGAAATGGCTGTTTCACTGAAGAAAAGAACCATTTATAGCATTGTTAAAACCATTAGTTGACGAATCAATTAGTCGATAAGCAAAAACACTACTGGATGACACTAATCAATTAATCATTCAAGCCATTCATAAAGCAAACATCCTGCGGTTCCAGCTTCTCAAATATGGATTTTTCTGCTTTTTCTCTGTCTTGTATCATTATGGACTGAATAGTTTTGGTTTAACAAAAATAATCTGAAGACTTTACTGTCGGCTCTGGGAAATTATGATGAGACTTTTTCCCAATTTTCAGGCAGTATATAGACTATACGATGAATAAGAAAAATAATAGACAGATTTATCAATACTGAAATGCAAGGCGCTTGTTTGTCTGTTATAGTCTTTGTGTGTGTGTGAGAGAGAAAGTGTGTGTGTACAAGTGTTAACAAAACAGGCTTTTCTCATACTTTGTTCGTAGCTAATTTATAACACACTGTGATTCGTATACATCCCACAAAATCAATTTGTATGTCATCCACATAATCGTGAACCAGGAAGTATAAAGAGCGACAAACGGTGCGTAGGGAGGAAGTCGGGGTGGATGGATGGGTCAAAAAACACCAGACTTTTGCCCAGGAGACTGGCGTTTGTAGACCGTGTGAAACAAGAACACGTTGATTTGTCACGTAAATTCCGTACTTAAGTTACGCCACTTCCGTAGATATTTTAACCCAAACGACAATCTTTTCCTAAACCTAACTAAGTAGTTTTGTTGCCTAAACCTAACCAAGTTGTTTCCTGTGAAGAAGGAAGTTTATTTTGAAAAGACTGTATGCGTGTAACGAGCAGAAATTGACACGTGTTGCTGGACATTCGTAAGGAAACGCACAAAAAATGAGTAATAGGTTTTCATATTATACAGATTGTTGTATGAGGAAACGTTTAACAAAAACATGCAGATGTGTTTTCATGCTATTACTCACATCCAGTAATATAAATGTGACTGCTTACCCACACACACACACACACACACACACACATTAAATACGTAGAATCTAAAATGCACTGTCGCGGTTTCTTGGTAACTGACTTATCCTGGTTATTTATATATATATATAAACACACGCACACCTACACACATTTTGATGAATGACTTTTACATTTAGAAATTCTTCCTATTTAAGCAACTCCAAAGCACATTTAATCCTTTTTATTGTTATGTTTATTGAACATGTGAATGAATGTCAGAATGCAATAAAAACACACATGAACACATGCAGTCAGTTCAATACCGTAGAAACACAAACTACATTTGGAGAGCTGTGCGTACATGTGTGTCTATGATGAAAACCCCGCTCTTTCATTTCTTCTCTCACACAGTACACATGAATGGATGGATAGAAAGAGGGAGAGGGAGTGGGTGGAGAGAGAGAGAAAGAGAGAGAGGTTTGAAAGGGAGAGAGATGTCACTGAGGGACAGAGGTACGTATAAAGGAAGACACATAGCTTACGAGCATTCAGGATAAAAATAACCTACAGTAAGAGCCAAGAAGAGATTTTTTTTCTGCAGACCTCTCTCCATCCATTTGTGAATGCATGTATGTGTGTGTGCATGGCAGACGGAGGACGAGGGAGAGAATCATGTTTTCAACATTGATAAAGAAGATGGATTAAAAACACACATACTGTAAACCTGATACAGAAGATGTAATAACTCTACTGGCTGATGAAAGACACAGAGGTACAGGTTGCCTAGACAGCCTACATCTTTTCACAGCAAACAAACAGATGGCCACCTACGATGATGTGCCAGATCAGTGTGAAAAACAGCAAGACGCTCAGATAAAGAGACGACACGACTGGACCAAACAGACGTACTAAACACGACCCATCTGCTTGATCCTGGTGACAAGAATTGGGTTCGTTACGCAGGCTAGTTATTTCTCTCCACGTTAATCTACCTTTGGCACAAGCGTCCGAACTGAAATGGTTTAGGACAAATCTGGGGCTCTGGGTTGTGGCCAAATTGCCGCATTGCACAGAGAGCTCTGAAGCGGCTTAGTCGGCTGCAGACAATGCACAGCGGTGGCATCATGACACAGAAAAACAAAGCGCCAGTGGGTCACTATTGGTTTGTGTTTGTGCCACGACGCAGGCTGGCAAAGAATGTGTTGGCTTTAGCTACTGGGAGAA
>CAKALG010015046.1:13213-23452 GCA_916700815.1 Helicolenus hilgendorfi | reverse complement strand
AGGAGGGACCTGCAGCGGGTGGTGAGGATGGCAGAAAGAGTGATTGGGACCACTTTACCCCCCCTCAGTGACCTATACGCTGGCCGGCTCTGTAAGAAAGCCAGCTGTATCTCCAAAGACCCCACCCACCCTGGACATGCACTTGTTTGCTCCCCTTCCATCTGGAAGGAGATACAGGACAATTAAAACATGCACAAACAGACTACGAAACAGCTTTTACCCACAGGCTGTCAAATGTATAGAACCCCCTTTCCCCCCAAAAGGCTGAGGACACTAGCACTAGCACTAACTGCTGAACAATATTCAATGGCACATGCACTTTATGATGATCCACTTATTTTTCTGTCTACTTGTGATGTGAATGTTTCTATGGTTGTTTTCAATGTTTGTTTTTACTGCAAAGAGCTGCTAAACTGTTTTTCGTTGTTTTCGTGACAATGACAATAAAGTATTCTATTCTATTCTAGACATTACAGCTGCCTAGTTTGACCTGGTTTATCGGAATTTGCGAGTGATTAACAGCTGCCTCCGTTGAATGAACAGTCAATAGGAACGCTCTGTTCTCTGAAATGACCTGTGATTGGCCAAAGTCTCCCGTCATAGGCTAGATTTTTTAAAACAGAGCCATGATGAGGTGCAGAGGTCTAGTTTTCTCTCAGAGCACTTGAATTACAATATGCTGAAAGGTTTTTATGGAATTTTTGCCCAATGATGCCAAAAACATTCGGCCTACTGCAGGTTGAAATCCCTCACATTGAGAGACAAGTAAAGAGAGGACATTCTGGTAAACGTCTGAGCTTATGTGATTGAAAGTCTGTGTAAAGATTACCAAGTACAGGCACCCCTGCTCACTTGAAAAAACATAATTTCATCAATGAATAACCAACAGGCTCCATTTTGCTCGTGCACTTTGCACGGCCTCCTCAAAACAAACTAAATGCCATTAATCGCACAGTGAGTTCTGTGCTCGCGTGGGAGTCGCAGCGCAGGAGAAGTTGATGCATCAGAAACAGGAGGTGGATGTGGCCTCTCTGGGGGGAACACACGAGGATCACATCGCCGATGACATTTTCTGCTTTGCATCATGCACAAAAGCGTTTCACAGCGGTCTCGCTGATGGGGTGGGCTATCTTTCAACTCTGCAATTTACCAGGCTATGATGAAATGGCAGCATGGCCTATGGGCACTCGATAATAGAAGGGAACGCATAAACAGAGTGGAACTGTATGCCTTGAGGCTGATAACAAGGTTAATAATAAGATGCAAGGCCAGAGAACGCCAATTCAACCACCTCTTTATCTTCTGCCTCTTTATCGTTAGTCAATCTCCCCTTAGGTCATCCCTCAAGTGTTGCTGTAGTTGCCCTGAATCTCTGTGAATGACCAACCTACACACCAGCTATGACTGGAATTAAACATTATCCATTATGTAAAAGATGAGTGCTGTTACTAAAGGAAATAGTTTATTCAGTTAAAAGCACGGAGGCCATGAATTTCTAATGCCGTTTTGGTACAAATTAGCTCTAGAATCACTTGTGAGGAAATGAACGGGTTAAGACATCTGGAGCGGGTATTGTGTATGGAAGGCAAGCCTGAGCCATGGTAAACACTTCAACACACTCAAGCGACTCCTTATCTGAGCATGGCGAGTGTGAGGGTTCATCTTATTAGACTTTCAGAAATAGACTGGAGTGAATCTTTTCCCTCATATGGAGAGATTGGCAGTGCAGTCAGGGAAGTGATTTCAGCGCTGCATAGAATTGAATTGCTGGGGGGGAGGTTGGTTAAGCAAGGGGGTTTAATTTGCTCTGGAGTATGTATTCTCATACTGATATGCCAAAATGTAATTGGAGTCGGTACAAGAGCCGGTCGTTTTCATTTGAGATTTGAGGGTTTGGGATTTTTTCCGTGTGAATTGCATCGTCTAAACAGTATGTTTTACCCTGCCTGTACTAGATGAGAGTGCATGGTGCGAAACGGGCAAAATGTAGACTTATCTGATAGGGGATGTAAATGAACCATGTCGGTGGAGATACAATCTTATCTGGTGTGTTAATAAATGTGTAACATGCAGCTACCACTGGAAAGTGCGTGCATTCATCTCCCCCCAAAAAAGCCAAGTCCACGTCCATCTTTCTGATTGGCTTGGGTCGTGACATATGGAGATGAATGTCAGTAAACACTGGTGGATTCATTGAGTCACGGCCACCTCCCACACACCTCTCCCAGTATGAGTCCTGTGTAATGATCTGGGGAGTCTGGACAGCCGTCTGCTTAGCTTCGCCGCGCTGTAGGGTGCTGAGCTGAGTGAGAGGAGGAGAACGGGGGGACAAGACATGAGGAGATGACTTCCTTTTTTTCATCTTCGCAACGCTCTCCATCCTGTGCAGAGATGTGAGAAATTAACAAACACAACCTCCCGCGGAGACGAAAAAAGGTTGAAGTAAAAAATCCTAATAAATGATGGCGGTTCACTGAACTCGCTCAGAAAATCAGCATCTACCGCTAAGATAAGAAAACATCTCGCTGTGACTTATGTGTGTGATTTCATTCGGAACATCATTACAAACAAAAAGCTGATGGTGATTGTAGTTTGAACCAGTTACATTATGATACAAATCCCATTATTGTAGCTGAAAAACAAAGAGGAAATTCCTAGGGTCTACTGAAGCAGAAACATGAATGCCCTCTGTAGCTCTCAGTCCCTTTATGAATATTTTAAAAGCATTGTTACAGTGAAACCAAAAACATTTAAGCTAAAAAGACATCAAGTTGATCTTTTTGTGAGGCCTGGACCCTCAAGACCATTCAGGGGGGTTTAAAAGCCAAGTCTTTATGGAAGTTGCAGTTGTGAAATCAGTCAAACGGAAGCGCGGCAAACTGCCGGCTTAAGTAGGCCACTCCTGCTGAGCTGTTGCTTTATTTTTGTGCTCTGGCCTCACACATACTGGTTGATTTAGCAGAGGGGAGAGATTGTGATGTAGACGTGCTTCCACTTGGCGCAGCTGAATGCCAAGTGTAACCACTGATAACTGTGCATGGCGGCCGTAGGAAACCCTGGGGCTGTGGAGCCCTCCGCACTTCCCAACATGATCCAGGGGTGCATAGAGATATAAACTGTCTGAGTGACATATGGACATTGTGAACTCCTTGCTCCAATCATGAGGCAGCGTGTTGTCAGGCTATTAAATAGGCATTATCAGTTGCAATAAGCACCATCGACGTGGGTCATTAGGGGCCTACAACACCCAATATTAGGTTTTATCCAGTGGGCAACTTGCATTCTCTCTAACAGCCAGCAGGGGGCGACTCCTCTGGTTGCAAAAAGAAGTCTGATTGTATAGAAATCTATGAGAAAATTACCCTACTTCTTACTTGATTTATTACCTCAGTAAACATGAGTTTAGTTTAATTTTAATTTTTTTACTGGTGGCTTTGCTCCACCCTCTCGTATCAGTTCTGGTTGCAAATAATCAAGATGGTGACGGACAAAATGCCAAACTCAAGGCTTCAAAATGTCAGTCCACAAACAAAAGGGTGACTACATCCACATCTTATATACAGTTTATGGTTTTATCCTCTATTCACAGGATAAAACACTGAAAGAAGGTGTAACAGAACACAACAGTGACCTCTAACAGTTTCACTTTTACTTTTGAAACGTAGTTATTTTAAGCCAAAACACAATGTTTTCCCTAAACTTAACTAAAGTGTATTTGTTGTTTGAACCTAAAGAAGCCTTTTTGTTTGTGTTCAAAACTTAACATTTCATTCAGTTTTACAATGTGTTAGAGCGTGTTGCTTTAAGTTTTGCTTTCACTTTTACAACGTAGTAGGCCCCTATTGACCCACATCTATGGTGCTTATAGAGAGAGACCGATAATGCCTATTTAATGGCCTGATAAGAGTCGAATCGGGTGCATGAGGACACAGAGAAAGACGAAGGTTTGAAGTAAGAAGCTTAGTGGGAATACTGGCCTACTATCTCAGGAAGAAAAATAAGGGGAGGATAAAGAAGACGAAGTTGAAGAGGAAAAAGAGCGGAGGCAGAGCTGAAGAAAGAAAATAAAACAACAACAAACCCTCGAGGGCTCTATAATCCAAAAATGAGAGAGCTGTGACTCGGAGACACTCAATCTGACAAGATGCATTAAAGCAATGGAAGAAAGGGAAGAGGCAAAGCCAGATAAGAGGGCTGCTTCCAGGAAAAAAAAGAGAGAGATGGGATGATGAGCTGGAGATGTGACAAAGGAGATTGTGCTGGAAACCAGCCATCAACAGATCCATGAAACAATGGCACCAACATGGGCAGAGCACACAATCATTGGGATTATGCTGCGTGACACACATTCATTCAGTCTATCTCTGTACTATGAACGTTAAAAGAACATGGTATATGGCTCCATTACAGCTCAAATCCAGTTTCTGAGCAAGACCACCACACCATAGATTCTTATGTTGTCGCTAATATAAAAATCTCTTTGCAGCCCTCATATGACAGTAAATGAATATAGAGCTTGGCTTTATGACAATATTGTGTAAAGAACTAAACTTTCAATTTTATAATAATAATAAACAGAACGTTTCAGACAGAGGGTGAAAAGAGGTGCTGCAGCACAGCCGGTATTCGAAAAATAAAGCATTTTTTGAACATTGAAGCATGTAAACATGTTCTAGTAGAAACCCAAAATACAAGTATGCACCTGAAAATAAGCATCATATGTTCTCTTTAACTCTGAGTAGCGTGGTTCTGTGGGGTTGTGGCTTACAGAATACACTAGTCTCCACTTTCTGTATGTTTTTGAAATGCTTAGACCATTCGCTGAGGGCTTTACTTTAGGTCATTAATTTAAATTTGTAGGATTTTGTCCTCGGAAGGCAAACCAAGGCAATGGCAAATTAAAGATAAATAGGGCAGACACAGAGATTTCTCCACAAATATTTTCACAAAGCTATGGCACAGAGAAAGTCAGAGAAAAGTAAGGAATTGGTTTTTGCTCAGGGTCACTTCAGCATAGTGGAGATGTCATCATGAGGCACTGAGGTCCTTGGATAAAAGCTGTGGTCTCCCTTCATTCATTTTTCACTTTTGCAAAATGTTGAATATCGTTGTTTTGCAACTTTAGAGCTCAACATCAACCTTCATGCTCACAACTCTTTTAATTTCTGTTAGAATGTGAACAAATACGAATATGAATAGAACCACAGTTCTGATGTAATTATTGTGTCAATCCAACTATTGGGAGGTTGTTTGTATATCCCAAAGGGGAGCCCGTGCACTGCTTAGCAGGATATCATAAAAACAAATTTGTTTGCTTTGGTTTGATGTTAATTTTGGAGAAAAAAAAATACCACACATGCAACAGGAAGCCGACAAACCAAACCTACGCAAAAGCTTGCAGGAAAGGAAAACAAGCAAGCTGGGGTTGAGGGTCAGGCTAGAAAAAGCCGTATCATTCTGTCAGAGCGTTTTATTTACCCTGCCCACATGCCCGTTAGAGTTGTTGATGTTTTAAGTGGGAGCAGAAGGATTTTGAGTCCCTGTGAAAAGATGACAGTAGAGACTCATTGCCCAAAGAGCAGTGTCTGTTTATTCCAGATAAATCTTGCCCACCCTCCGGCATCAATCTATATTAATTTGAAGTAGTGATTTTCTTATAAAAAACTGGTGGGAGAGAATGTTCAAATTAAATTGCTGAATATTTAATGTCACTCTTGTGTTGGACATTCCAATTTATTATGCAATTATTTGATATGAGGACTTTCTTTTGAAACAGCTCTTTCATTTCAGTATTGCGTCGAGTACAGCAAGTTCTTGTCTTGGATCCCACATCTTATTACACAGAAAAAATTACATCTACAAAGGAGGGCTTAACAGGTGGATGGACGGTCTCTACACTTTAAATAGAAGGTTTAATAAGCTTCATGGGATGTCTCACCTGAAGTGTTTTCACTCATATATTTTTAAAACGACTGTATTTTCACAATCTTGTAATCAGACAGATGGAATGGGAACATTTTTGGAGAAATGAGGCCAGACAACTCTGCTGCTTTGCATCAAGAAAAAAAAAAGGTAACAAACTGTTTGGATGACTACACTCAGTGAACGCACGCATCATCATCAGTGTAATCTTTTCCCCGGCACAATGTTGTTGATGCAGATCTGCCTGTTGGTGACATGCGGAGAATGTTTTGCATTCATTCCTGCATGAATTGGTGTCAAAAAGCCTCAGAGGCTTCTTAATCCTTCTACATCAAAATAGGACACGTTTCCCATAAATTACAACGGTGTACTCGCATAATTACTGCGGCCCCCATATTACATAAACAACCGGATGATGCGATGAGTTAGGATCCTTTGCTACTTGAGTTAATATGTATAAAGTTTTACTTTATAGTAGATTTTTGAACGGTGCTGTACGAGTCTCTCTGGTGACAATACACATGGGACTTTTGTGTAAGGAGAACACCTTTAAACCCAGTGTGCACTACCTGCCCAGCACCGAAAGGCAGAAAAAACACAGTTAGCGTCTAGCTGGTGAACACAGTGAAACATTTAGCAGCTAAAGAGCCAGATATTTCGATCAGGAGTTGGTGGAGAACAAAACAGAGCTAAAAAAGAGTGAAATATTGAACTTATTTTTATCAGGTGGATACAAACACACTACCAAACTAATGCTTATGTTTCTCCATATGTGATAGATGCGATCTTTAGGTTGTAGCAGGTTCAGTTTTAAGCTAGAATGATCATATGGCATCATATGAAACTAGAAAACCTAAGGAATCTATTGGTATCAACCGTGTCATACCAGCTTAACCCGCTCGACTCACTTAGCCTGCAGCCGCCCACAAAACTAGAAAATTGAGACCACTCTGTGTGTAAAGTATTCAGGATTCGCTTAGCTTTGCATTAAGACTGGAAACAGGGAAACAGCTAGTCTGCCTTTGTGCAAAGATAAAGAAATCTACCAAGACCTTTAAAGTTCACTAAGTAACAAGTCATCCGTACACACACAGGAATGTAAAAACAAGAAATTGGGATTTTATGGGGAGTTATGTGCTTTGACTATTTCTTGTTGAACCATGGCTGTGAGCAGCGACTCCAAAGGTTGCCAGGCAACCAGCAAAGCCCTCCAAGACCCCCATTAAAGACCACCTTATCATGTCATATGATATTAACGAAACCGTCTCCATCAGCTGAGGAAGGCCAGGAGATTTGGTTAAAAGCCTCAGGAAGTAAATGTGGACCTTATTTTCAAACCTTTGCTTATCTCTTCAGGAGGCATATTGTGTTATAGTGCCATATGTCATACTGCAGCCTGTATTTGCACCATTCATGTCTGCAACATCTGTACCCCTGTCGCCTCTGCTTGTGTCTGAGCCTTTTATCCAAATTTAAGGAGTTTGTAGCAGCACCGTGTCAATGTCAGAGCACAGCTGGAGCTTTCTGAGATTAAGTCATGCTCAAAAGCAGTTACTGGTTTTCTAAGATCTCGGTGCAGTGACATCAGCAGTCAGTCACAGTCTAGCACTTCTTATTAAAGTACTAACCACCAAGGTGAAATCATTCGCAGATTAGTTTATGTCTCCAGAAATTAGTTTATGCCACTTTTGTTTATTTTTCCTCAAAAAGACATCCCCCTTGTGTCAGGCTAGAGGGATTGATCTGTTTCATTTCTGATATATTCCTCTCACCTCACAGCAGCTTGTATTATATGTTACTGTCATTCTCAAATTACTAATTTATGCAGTGTTGCGTCTAACCGAGCAATGTCAATCCGCAGGCTTTCCAGGGGACCTGACGGGTGTCCCACTCTCACCAGCGTTATGAAAATCAGCCAAAATATAAGCAAGGCAGAAGAGCATGACTGATTTTGTATAATTACTTGTATACAAGGAGGGATCCAGAAAATCCTGGCATGCATCATTAGCTGCAGATACAATCTCTGATTCATAATTTGCAGTAATAATGCTCATCAAAGTTGTTTTTACTGATTAATTTTACCATTTTTGTGGTATTTTAATCAGCCATATCCTATTTTTAAATGTTGGACGTGGAACAAGGGACGGTACGTCTAATATGAAGATACCATATTCTAGCAATATATGTTAAATGTGTATTACAGCCTGCTCAGGATGGTCTTTTTTCACAGGGTATTTCAATTGTGGCCCCCTCAAATCATTTCAAGTAAATACAAATGTACAGTGTCAATATCTTAAGCGTTTTTACAGCTCTACTGGGAAAGATCGTAAATATTTTGATGATTTTCTGGCACCGCTGAGAGCACCAGGATCATGGTACCGTGTTGTATAGCAGGATAATGGACACTGGTAGTTGGCTCTCAGAAACAGATAAGGGCTGATGCAAAACACTCATCTGCAAGCAGAGTCCATACATTATGTCAACGCTGACACACACACACACACACCTCGACACACAGTTTTTGCGATGCACTAAATTTTAAGCACTTTATTTATATCCATCAAGCTAATTAGTGTGCACAGGATCCAAATACTGAGAGGTTCTTACAATGTTTGGACAATTATAAATACATAAAGCGCCATCTGCTCGACACTGCCAGGCTACCAGTGGCAGCTGAGATGGAGCAAAATTTTGCCAACTACCTACTTAGATCTGAGTTATCATCATACAGTATGAATTTATGGGCTATTGCAAAATTCAGTGATTTATAGCAACTCAACCTGGAAAGTTACAGCCTCCAGATAGCTGAAATAAATGTTTGTTTCTTCTGCATTAAGACTTTAACAATAGCTGTGTCGCCCAATGTTAACCTGTTTATTAAACTCTGGGAAAATATTGTAAGTACACAATAGGGCTCTCTTTGTGCTTAACAGTTATTTCTCTCATAAATAATAAATGAACTTGCGTGGGAGCCTTTAAGCATTATGTATTGTGAAAATACAGAGGACAAAAAGCACCACCGTTTTGGTAGAAGTATCAATGAGTAACAATTGCTCAGATAATATGGTGTGATGCATATTGTTTACCTCTGTCTGTGGTAATCAAAGTTGCATTACAAGTTAAAGCTTTTTTTCCCAACCACTCAGCTTTATAGTCTCTATCACAATCACACTTCATTCTGTTTTAGTCCTGGTAATAATCTTGCACATGTGGAATATGCACAATGGTTTACTATCTCGTTTAATTTTATTCTAAAAGAGAAATTGTAACTTGCACACTTTGATAATATATAGTATGTTATTGCACACTTTAATATTGTATATAGTATGTTACTGTTATTCTACAATATGTTCATATTTCATATTTTATAAGCTAGAAGTCTGGTATATTATAGTGGGTTCTAATATATTCTTTATATTGTGTATGCTAGATATTATATCTAGTGTTCATATGTATATTTACTGTATATTTACTGTTCCTCTGCATTACCTGCTGCTGTAACACAAGAATTTCCCAATTTGGGATCAATAAAGTCTATCTATCTATCTATCTATCTATCTATCTATCTATCTATCTACCTACCTATCTATCTATCTATCTATCCATCTATCTATCTATCTATCTATCTATCTATCCATCCATCCATCTATCTATCTATCTTTTTTCTATTTTTATTTTTTTTATTTGCACATATATAAAACTGCACAAAATCCAGTCAATGAAAAAAAAACAAAACAAGAAATGTGTCAGGAGAGGTCAAGAAGCCACAGGCTTATACAAGAGACCTTACCCCAACCCCAGGAGAAAAAAAACCAATAACAAAAAAGGAAGAAAGATCTAAACTAACATAACTGTTCTAAGGATAATGAGCTCTTGATAACATGTATTTCGGTGTTCCATATCTATCTATCTATCTATCTATCTATCTATCTATCTATCTATCTATCTATCTATCTATGTATGTATGTATGTATGTATGTATGTATGTATCTATCTATCTATCTATCTATCTATCTATCTATCTATGTATGTATCTATCTATCTATCTATCTATCTATCTATCTATCTATCTATCTATCTATCTATCTATCTATCTATCTATCTATCTATCTATGTATGTATCTATCTATCTATCTATCTATCTATCTATCTATCTATGTATGTATGTATCCATCCATCCATCCATCTATCTATCTATCTATCTATCTATCTATCTATCTATCTATCTATCTATCTATCTATCTATCTATCTATGTATGTATGTATCTATCTATCTATCTATCTATCTATCTATCTATCTATCTATCAATCTATCTA
>CAKALG010015046.1:0-13193 GCA_916700815.1 Helicolenus hilgendorfi | reverse complement strand
CCAACCACTCAGCTTTATAGTCTCTATCACAATCACACTTCATTCTGTTTTAGTCCTGGTAATAATCTTGCACATGTGGAATATGCACAATGGTTTACTATCTCGTTTAATTTTATTCTAAAAGAGAAATTGTAACTTGCACACTTTGATAATATATAGTATGTTATTGCACACTTTAATATTGTATATAGTATGTTACTGTTATTCTACAATATGTTCATATTTCATATTTTATAAGCTAGAAGTCTGGTATATTATAGTGTGTTCTAATATATTCTTTATATTGTGTATGCTAGATATTATATCTAGTGTTCATATGTATATTTATTGTATATTTACTGTTCCTCTGCATTATCTGCTTCTGTAACACAATCTATCTATCTATCTATCTATCTATCTATCCATCCATCCATCCATCTATCTATCTATCTATCTATCTATCTATCTATCTATCTATCTATCTATCTATCCATCCATCTATCTATCTATCTATCTATCTATCTATCTATCTATCTATCGATCTATCTGTGTATCTATGTATCTATCCATCCATCCATCCATCCATCTATCTATCTATCTATCTATCTATCTATCTATCTATCTATCCGTCTGTCTATCTATCTATCTATCTATCTATCTATGTATGTATCCATCTATCTATCTATCTATCTATGTATGTATCTATCCATCCATCCATCCATCCATCCATCTATCTATCTATCTATCTATCTATCGATCTATCTGTGTATCTATCTATCTATCTATCTATCTATGTATGTATCTATCCATCCATCCATCCATCTATCTATCTATCTATCTATCTATCTATCTATCTATCTATCTATGTATGTATCTATCCATCCATCTATCTATCTATCTATCTATCTATCTATCTGTGTATCTATCTATCTATCTATCTATCTATCTATCTATCTATCTATCTATCTGTGTATCTATCTATCTATCTATCTATGTAACTATCCATCCATCTATCTATCTATCTATCTATCTATCTATCTATCTACATCTACATAATTGATGTGTACCACCTATAGTGCAACAATGCTGTACGTTGTTGGAGTACAGACTGTTGTGAAATAGCTTTCGGTCGGCAGGTGGCAGCACCAAACACAGCAGCAGCTCCGAATTCCACAAGCGAAGAAGAAATGCTTCGCGCCATTTTTTGATTGAATATTGCAAGGTAATGGGCGTCAATTGCGTTTTACTGCGCTCTCTTGGAATAAGTCTCGTTTTCTATCACTTAACTGACGTCCGAATCCTGCCGAACTGTTGCTGAAAGGTAACGCTACACCTTTATTTTAATCATGGACTCCTATTTTCAACACCGAGTTAGCTTTCTGATAAACAAACCTGGCTAGCTAAGAATGTTTGAAAACAACTGTCACTCCTAACGGTTGAAAACAATTACGTCACTCCTAAAGGTAGCCCTGTAGGACTGGATGGTAAGTAGCTATTACATTTTTAGGTATGGCCTAGATCCATGGTACCTCTCAGCTGTTGATTATGTCTCAAAGGGCTTCTCATGATGTTATTTATTTATTGGTGTATTGTAAATACTGTGTTTTTGTTGTTTGTATCTATCTATATATCTATCTATCTATATCTTACAGGTGACTTCTTCAGCTTTCCAGCTGATGAAAACATCTAACTTTTGCCCTCAAGGACGGATGGTGAGTAGGAAATGGACAAAAAGAAATGTTTTCTTCAGTAGAAAGTCCACGCCACCTAGCTAAGAAGTACATATCTTACAGGTGACTTCTTCAGCTTTCATACCGATGAAAACATCTTGTGTTAGCCGCCCTCAGGGACGGATGGAGAGTAGTAAAATGGACATAAAGAAACATTTTCTATAGTAAAAAGTCCACAACCACCTAGCTAAGAAGTACATATCTTACAGGGGACTTCTTCAGCTTTCATACTGATGAAAACATCTAACTTTTGCCATCAAGGACGGATGGGGAGTAGTAAAATGGACATAAAGAAACATTTTCTACAGTTTAAAGTCCAAACCACCAAGCCAAGAAGTACATGTCTTAACAGGTGATCTCTTCCTCTTTCAGGTTGATGAAAACTACTAGCATACCACGCCATAAAGGACATTCATTGTGGAGGAGGGTCGGCACAGATTCGACTTAAAGACCTGTCAAGAAGACCTTCAAATAGTAAGTGCAAGTCCTTGCTGGAATTATGCTATGTGTTTGTGTGGTATGGGCCGCCGTGCCATGTATGTATGGAGCTGTAACCTGAAACCTACTTTCATACTGTTCATATTGTCATGTAGTGTTTTATTGAAGTGAGTGGTGGTGAAATGACCACCGTGCCATGTATGTATGTATGTATGTATATATATGTGGCTTTACTTGTGTCTGTGAAGCTGTAACCTGAAGACCTACACACACTATTCATATTGTCATGCCCTATTGTGCTGTGTTTTATTGAAGTGAGTGTGGTGAAACGGCCGCCGTGCCATGTATGTATGTATGTGTGGCTTTACTTGTGTCTGTGGAGCTGTAACCTGAGGACCTTCTCTCACACTTTTCATATTGCCATGTTGTGTTTTATTGAAGTGAGTGGTGGTGAAATGGCCGCTGTGCCATGTATGTATATGTGGCTTTACTTGTGTCTGTGAAGCTGTAACCTGAAGACCTACACACACACACTATTCATATTGTCATGCCCTATTGTGCTGTGTTTTATTGAAGTGAGTGTGGTGAAACGGCCGCCGTGCCATGTATGTATGTGTGGCTTTACTTGTGTCTGTGGAGCTGTAACCTGAGGACCTACTCTCACACTTTTTCATATTGCCATGTTGTGTTTTATTGAAGTGAGTGTGGTGGGATGGCAGCTGTGCCATATGTATGTGTGGATTTGTGTCTGTGGAGCTGCAACCTGAAAACCTAGGCTGCGGTTGAAAAGTCTTTTTTTGCTTAGGAAGGCTCCTAACTGAGTGAAATGACTCGGAAGTATCTAAGTAGCAGCTATGATAAGAACTGTTTGAATTCTCTAAATACTAAGGAAAGGTGCTTCAATGCTTCCTTTATTATCTCCTTTAGCATAGGATACACTGGACCATCCTTTAAGATAAGAAAGGAGATAATGCCTATATAAATATATAGGCTATTCCTTTTTTAAAATTTCACTTCCAACCTTAATTAATATTTTTCACCGGTTGTCCACGTTAAGTAAGATAATCCTTTAATAATAATAATAATAGATTAAACTTATATAGCGCTTTTTAGGATCTCAAAGACGCTTTATTATATGTTGATGTAAAGTGTTACAGCAGCAGAAGGACTTGCGGTATCTCTCTTTCACACACCGCGGGTGAAGGAGCCTGTCACCGAAAGAGCAATTTAAGAACGCACTGGGCGGAGAAGCACCTTTTGTAGACCACCTTTGGAATATTGTAGTTTCACCACGGCAGACACATGTCACTAACAGCCGACGCATCATAATTACAAAGCCTAGTGTAAGTGCAGTCGTATTCTCTTAACACCACGGTTGTCTTTTCCTAAATCCTCAAGAATTCTCCTTCACATCTTTCCTTGACCTCATGACCTTTTCCATCGAGATCAAGGTAAAGTGGTTAGGAAAAGACATTAGGATGTAATCTTTTGACTTTTTGACCGCAGCCCTCCTCTCACACTGTTCATATTGTCATGTTGTGTTTTTATTGAACTGTGGTTTTGAGTGTGAGTGAATTGAGTGTGGTAGGATGGCCGCCGTGCCTGCACCATACCTGTACATGTTGACCTTGCATGGGGAGCTGTAAGCTAACGTTACATAGCCTGTTGTGATACGACTCACTATACAGCAGGTCACTCTTACAGTGTTGTACTGTGTGTTATTGTCAGAGTGTGGTTGGATGAATAAGTAATATTAGTACAAATTCTAGATCTGTATTTGTATTACAGTAGTATTTGTGGTTGCCGTCACTAAGCCTACAATGCTTGTGACTTTAGAATTAATTAAACCCTTTAACACACCAAAGCTATTAAATAAGCTTTTGGGTGAAAGGAAAGTTAGATGTGTTGTATAATATTTTCTATAGTCATTTCTATATGCATAAAGTTGGCTTGTATGCATTTGGAGTTAAAGGGTCATTTCATGTGCCATCTTGGATTGGTTGTTGGTTGCTTCTCTCTGAAGTCAGTAGTTGAATGTAAAGGAAGTTCAAAGGAATAAAGGGCAAGGTGAAGGTAAGGTAGACATTTCTGGCCAGAGAGGCCAGACATGTTACAGACAGCTGAAAACATCTACAGTGCCACGATGGACATCGGCGCATCATGGACTTCGCTCTCAATTTGACCTCCTAACAGTAAGTGTTTTTTTGTTTCTCTCCTAGCAGTAAGTGCACGTCGTTGTTTTGCACTGTGGTGCATTCACTGCAAGTCATCCTTTGCGTTGTGCTTCTGTAATGTTGTGCTCTTTGTGCTGTATTGACTGCCGTGCCATCACTGTGCTTATATATGTTGCACAGTGTCGCTTATGTGTAGTACAGTATGTCACTTGTGGCCTTGGAGCCTTGTGGCCTTGGAGCTAGGTTTTTACAGGAAACCTGGTACAAATTCTTGTTTTTCATTTGTATTGTCACTGCTCATTCTAGGCTTGAATGATTTTAACTTTGTCTCAGTGAAGTGTATTGGTGATATGGGTTGTTACACAGGATGTTTTGTATTGTATTGGCCGCTGTGTCATCACTAGGCCCATGTTGTGATCTCTCTTTGGTCTGTGGAGCTGTAAACTGCAAATCCTACTTTAGTTCACATTCCTATCTCTCTCTACATATCTCTACATCTATCATATGTTAAACACAATATTGTAAAGTTTATTGACAAAGGTAGACAAGTGAGTTACATAATATTTTGTATTTTTATTTAGTATTGAACAGCATGTTCCTTGGTTATCAGAGTTTGATGTTGGATCATGTAAGTAAGTAAAATGTATTTATATAGCGTGTTTCACAGTCATACATCACGTGAAATCACATGATCATGTAAATCTCATGTTGGATCCTAAATTTCCTAAAATGATTTAGTAATAATCAAGGTTTATTGTGTGTAAATCTGGCTTTCATAGCAGCCAGTGCCTACCTATCTGCTGTCTTGACCTCACCTCACTTCAGAGGTGTCGTCTCAGCCTCACTGTTTGCAGTTACTAGTGGTAGTTGGTGTAAAAGAGCAGAAAAGAGACTGTATTCTCTCTGCCAGAGGTGTCTTTAATATAAAGCTACTTTTGTGATTTCTACATATAGTCCGACAGCAACTCGCTGCAACCCTTGCAAACTTCCCTTTTGCATGGCTCTCGTAATTAAACAATTGTGCTAAAAATGACTAGGGGAATTGGAATCCTGCACAAGGCTGAGTGCCACCTGATATTTTTAAACAATGTTGATCGTGCCAAAATATTCAGGCTTGGCCAAACAAAGAGAAACGGGAAGCATTCTGTGATTTCAAAGGGATTATTGTTTTGTCTTGTTGAAGAGGTGCAAAAAGCCGAATTTTCTGATAGCACCACTTCTGGGTCTTTCAGACACACATATGTAGGCTACTGAGAGGTGTCAGATTGCCAGAGTGCACATACGGCAAGTCTGCAACCCAGACCATATGGTCAGTATGAGCCTAGTCTCGGTCCACATGTCCACTTACGATGCTCCCAACACTTGACTTTGCTTCTCTCAAAATTTAAGATGTTCCAGTGGCATGTAAAGGGTGTACTAATTTAATCACGTGTTGTTTCTAAATCAGATTTGGAGCAGTACTGCTACATCCTCTCCATTCTTCACCAACTCCCACAATTTCACAGATATCTTCCGTGCTGCTGCATGCCTTAATTTATCCCTGTGCTTAAAAAGGCACGTATTGTAACGCCCTGAGGAAGACCCAGTGTGGGTCAAAACCGGTCACAGTTCTCCTTGTACTTTTTAACTTTGATATGCCCTAAACTAATCATTTTAACTACATCCTCAGCTTGGTGTGAGTGTGCCTGAAGAAAGCCCAGGGGCTTCGCTTTTTTATGTATTGTAATTATTGGAAACTGGAAACTGAAGGCCGAAAGATTTATTTTGCCTTTTGTGATGGATTTTTTTTTTCCGTGGTGTAACTGTAGACTCTGGGTGAAGCAGGTGGGACTGGGATGTTTTAGCAGATGTCAATCAAAAAGACACCTGGCAGTTCATTAGTCAACGGTTCTTTCAGACTGCTTAAATTTGCATAGACAACTTGAGATGTCCTTTCAATGTGTCCCTCTCGCCGCTTTGCTTGCAAATGTTTAACGCTCACCTTCCCACAAGCCTTTGCAACATAAGTACACCTGTCCTTGTCCAAATGAATAGAGGTTGTAGCTTTGCAAGTGATTTTTTTTCTTGCTGGTGGACTTTCACTATCAGGTTTCCTTAGATCTAACCTCTTAAACCCTGCTGCAACCACCAGGGGGGGTTGTCATTAAAATGCATGGAGTGAGGACATGCACTGTTCAAACCCGCAGAAGTTTCTTTTAGATTCTAGTCACGACACAAACATTTCCAAAGACACCAAATATGTCAGGCTGGATTACAGGGAAATGGGTAAAAAGGATGCACAAGAGGCAACCAGATATGTCTCAATGTGAGCATCATGTAGCTTCAGTGAACACATGGAACGGATTCAATATGCTTTCCATATACAGACTGTATAGGCGGCATCAATCAGTACATAATACATTTTACTTTTAAGCTACTAAATGGGAAATTTAAAGCAACATAAAAATTCAGGTAGTTAAGAGTATAAAAAGCAATCTGTACAAAGAAATCCAAAAAAGAAAGGTAGAATCGATCAGATCTTGGATTTTGGTAGATTAATTAGGACATTTGGTGGAGGTAGGTACATTAACCATGGCCCTATTCTTAAAGAACATGGTTTGTTAAACACCCTTAACGGTGCATGATACAAATGGCCTACATACATTACCATCTTTTAACAATTTTTTAATTAAACACAAAACTACAAAAACAAAAGTATCCTTATTTCTAGTCTTAATCTGGTCTAAATAACAATAAATAAGCAAAACATCAAAGCTAACGCAGGCTAAACATCACATCAGATATTGTAAATATGTAAAATATAAAAACACATTGTGCATCAAAATGAACTAAAATCATAAATTTCATCTAAAAGTGTTGATCATGTTTGGGAATGCACTTTGAAAACAGAATCTATACGGAGTACAACAGATAAGCTATTTTTGTTTGGCCTTTTATATTGTTTTTTTGACTTGCTTATCAGAACTGAGGACCAGGATCTTTAACTCCAGTACTATTTAATCAGTCAAATTTAGATTTTCCCCTTGTTTCTGGACAAAAAAAACCTAACTTCTAAACTTGAGTGAAGAACCTTAAATGAGTGGGTGCCCACAAAAACGCCTTTTCACAGTTCAACAGCCGCTGTGTGTGCGCCTTAACGCAATAAATGATACCGTTATAGCTGGATAATGTGACAGTATTGTTTGTTTTTATCAAGGAAAATATCATTATTAAAGTGTTTTTCTGCAGATTATTTTGTAGTTCTGGCATCTGTTTATATGTCGGTGCTATATATATTCAATATCATAAAATGAGATACAAAATTAAGATTTAGGGCTCTTCCTAGAATATCTGTGTAATTGTACAATCAAAAAAGTGTATTAACATGCGTTATATATTGTGTACTTGTATTAAATAAGCATTTTGACACACTTAACGCAACAGTAGAGTATGATGGTGGAGCCTCATTTGTCCACTTTTAAGGAAAGCCCTGAGGATTATGGCATTAATGTGAAAAATTGCAGCTAAAATAAGCTTAGATGTGAAGATTTATGAGTTCAAATAGGTTTGCTATGATAATATGACCTTTTTGCTACTTTTTTATTAATTGCATAATCCTGTATAGAACAGACCTGATTGGTTAATCAGTATGCTGTTTAACATCAGCCATCCACAATGTCTCCTCTTGACAGGCTGACCTTTGTTTAACTCTGGGAGATGGTAGGAGTGCGGTCAAAATCGATTTGTTTCAGAACTGTTTTCAAACATAAAAGTGTGAAAAGCTTCGAGTGTAAGAGGATTTTAGTAAAAAAAAAAAAGAAAAAAAAGTGGAGTGTTGTGTCTGTGATATGGAGATTGTTTCTTCACAGATAATTTCACTGAAGGCAGAGGTTTAAAATGCACAGTCCACTGGTGACTTGCACAATATGCTCTGTATTTATAAAACCATTTTGAGTGTTATTCATTTCCTCGGCTTATACTCGCTCACGATTTCTAAACTTTCACACATAGTAAGCACAGGCACACACTCACGCATTATCTGCGAAAATTCAGGTTAAAGTCAGGAATTTGAAACCTTTTCGAGCACATTTTGTTGCATAGTGAGTTAGTGGACTGACAGATGCTCTGTTGACGGGACAGCTGCCAGCACTCAATCCGGCAACTGGGTCAAGTCCTTGTGACATCCATGACAAGTCCCTGCCACGAGGGGTGTGCCACTGTCCCCTGAGGCTCTGTGACTTACCTATGTGTCACCTGTGCTCCCTGTAGGCCTTTTGAGAGGACCCTAGGGACCTTATAGATTCTCCTGTGGTTCAGATTTGGCGCTCACATGCCCATGGACAGGAGATGATGCTCTGTCTTATAATTAGGCTCTGTGGCATCCAGGGGCTTACAACCTACGTCTGCCGTTTAGGGATGAAGATGACTGCTCCTTCCCCATCCTTGCTGCATTATTAAGGGTGACAGGACTCGTTGCAGAGTGTCTCTACCATTCTCTTTGTACTGCTTCCCCTTACCCGCTACCCCTCACAACCCCCCGGCCCTCCCCGACATCCCACCGCCACATGTGTCCTCTGTGAAATGGAAATGCCGCCCCATTAAAAACCGTCAACCTGAAGCAGATCACTGCTGCAGTTATGCTAATGTAGACACAGGAAAATATCACACAAGTGGAGGAAGAAGAAAAAAAGTTGGTGAGGAAAGCAAATCGGATAAAAAATTACCAGTTTCACTTGAGGGATGAAAGTATAGTGTCTCTAATTGGAAATGAATACTGTTGTAGTGTGTAGTTAGGAAATATTCACAATCGTGCAGGAGTTAGGGTGGATTTAAAGTGAGAGTTGAGGACGAGAGGGAGAGAGATGGGAAACAGACAACAGCAAACTTGGATGGGAGATAATTAGGCCCACGGTTTGCCCCTGCATTGAACAGCAGAGTGATCAGCATACATCAACATTTGCAGTCGGCCGCAATGCTGTTGTTGGCAACCGCACGGGCTGGATTTACACATTTTTATGATTTTCATTTATTTAAAGTTTTCAGGGCTAATGTTTAAAGTGGTTTCTGGATAATTGTCCACTGCTTAAGCACAAATACAAAATGTAAAATGTAGCCGTGGCTGCTGGGAAATAGGCCTTACAATCACTTAACAATTAAAATCTAACAAGACTTCAGTGTACAAGTGATGCATAAAATTACAGCAGAAAATAAGGGTCCTCGTACTAATCTGTTTGCTTGCGTCTTGGCAGCCCGGGATCAGCCCCTCTGTCACCATGGAGAGTGACAGTAATGATAAACCGTAATCAAATCTGCTCCCGCGAGGGTCCGCCTCATTCCTCACTGCACATAATGGGGAGAGGGGGGGAAAATTAAGTGTCCCTTTGATCCATGCGGCTGAATACTGAGAATGTACCAAATTAAAAAGAGATGCCTGCTGCACCTGCCTGGAGAATTGCTGCCAAACAATACAGGTTTTTTCTAAATACTCTGACATGCTTGATTGTCAGTCTCGACCTTAATTTTCTCTAAACGCAGTGGGTGTGTCTCTTATCAGTCCAGAGTAGGATTTGTGTGCATTATCAGGGGGGCCAAAACTCTTTATGGAAGGACAATACTTTTCACTTAAAAGTCTGGAACAGTAAATACAGTAATTATGTTGTGTTTTCCATTTACTTTGACTGTTTACCTCACTGTTAGCTGTAAACTAGTACTGATGATGTTCATCACAAATGCACTCAGATATGCAAACAGGAGTGGTGAAATTTACATAATATGCTGTGGCTTTGAGATGGAGGAAAAAGCAATATGTGTGCTGAATTTTACTGAGTGCAAACATCTGTGCACCTCCCTTGCAAAAGAAGGACATCTTGATCAAACGGGTGCTTCATTGTAAGGGTTACCATGACTACGATATGGTACTAATAGGATTAAGTGATTGCAATTCACCATGTGAATATCACCATGTCACTGTCACGCTGGGTGGTGCAATGGTGTGCTATTCTAAAACAGCCGTTTTCTCCAGGTTAAAGTATGTTGGCATTGATTCCTTTTCTTGCTATACACGTGATGTTGTTGATGATGATCATGATCATCATAATGATGACGTGTTGATAACAGTGGGAAAGATACTCATTACTATAACAGCTGTCAGTTCCCAGATGCATAATTCCGTGTACTATAATTAGATTCGTGCCATGGCTGGAAAGAAAATTCATTTCAGATCTGTTTGTTGTGTTTGTTCATTATTTTTATTGATACCTCAAGTTAAAGGCTAATAACAATTTCCAATTGAATGTTTTGAAGTTTCAGCATGTCAGTGCGTCATTGCTGTAGTTCCTTAATAATTCAGGATACAATGTAGAATGCACAATTAAGCTTCCCATCAGTGAAGTGTCAGTGAGGTGAAAACAAGCCAAAATGAAATATTGCCGTAATCAACTCTACAACCAGCCAAACCAAATTATAATAACCATACCAAACCAACCAAACAAACAATCCCATACCAACCAGCCAAACACAGATCCTCAAACCAACCCAAACCAACTCAAACCAACCAACGTTAGAAGAATTTGTTTGAAAAATAGGTTGGAAGATTACAGAATTTGAGATTCAACCTTTTCATCAATTAATTGGTTAAGCTAAAATATTGTATTTTGTAAAGTTGGTTGGAATATTGTATATTTTGTATTCACAGTCATTTATCTTTCTCTTGTAAAAGCAATTTTTTTAAGATAATGCTAACAACTTCAGACTCCGATAAAGGCTAGATAGCGAAAGATGTTTGATGAAAAAAACGTGGGGTAATGGCTGAGGAATAATTGTGCGGCGGGTTTTAATTTTGATGGAGCTGCAACAATTAATCGATTAGTTGTCAACTATTAAATTAATCGGTAATTAAGAAAAAAAAAGTAAAAATTCTCTGATTCCAGCTTCTTAAATGTGAATATGTTCTGGTTTCTTTACTCCTCTATGACAGTAAACTGAATATCTTTGAGTTATGGACAAAACAAGACGTTTGAGGACGTCATCTTAGGCTTTGGGAAAAACTTTTCTGACATTTTATAATTTTCTGACATTTTATATACCAAACAACGAATCAATTAATCGAGAAAATAATCAACAGATTAATCAACAACAAAAATAATTGTTAGTTGCAGCCCTCCACTGCTCCGCACCTCGCTGTGTGTTCTCAAAGTTTGAAAATGAATAACCTTTAACGTTAAAATTAATTGCACACGATATTTAGGTATTTGGTAATTAGGAGAAAACAACATATGAAAGCAAACAAAACACAAGATGTTTTGGAGCACTGTTGAATCCCCTAACCTTCTAAGCTGCCAAAGTTGAAAATTGTGTCACCATGAATAATGAAGTTTGTCTGATACCAACTCTGTGAACTGAGGGCACGTTCTGCTGACTTTGAAAGCCCTCCAGTTCAGATACTTCTTAACTAGACTTGTGAGTGATGGCACGGTTAAGTATCATGGCCCAGCGGTGTCAGGCGGTCCAACCCTTCAGGGGGAACAAATTACTCAGAGAAATGTGGGGGGTGATGCCTGGCCATATTACACATTACACGGGTGAAAACAAATGTATCACTGCACATGAGAGTCATTGAGGCAGAGTTTTAATTATTGTCAGTGTCAGACTTGGGGATAGCCTCCACTCAGGGAGGCAAAAATAGAAAGGGAATTAGCCCCTTTTCACTATCCTTGACAGCTAATTACATATAAAATGGCCAACACCGCAAAACAAAAGCAGACAATTATACTTTGCTGTAGCTTGAGCTGAGCTCTAAGGGCTTTAACATGGATCTTTAAACTTTGATTTCAGACTTAATGATCTTGGAGGATTCTGAATGCATCATCTGAATGTTTGCATAACTTTTTTGGAGATCAATACAACCTGTTCAGTCTTGCATCAAATATGGGATGTACGCTCAGTTCATATTTGGCCTTGCTTCTTGACGCAGCCTTGAGCAGATATCAAAGTATCTGCTCGTAAAAAGTTAAACGCAATGAATGCTAAATATGAGTTCAGCCAGGAGGACTGTTTTATTGGCCCTTATCCAGGTGAACATTGACTTCTTCATCTATTTGATACATTTCTAACTACACCCAGGGAACGATTAAGAGGTAGCGCGACTCCGGGGCATCATGACCGGATAATTCTGTCTTGTGTGTCTTATTCTAGTATTTTCAATTAATCATATTCAATATGCTTTAATCAATCTAATTCGGGGTCAATTACGTTTCCCCTCTGCTCCTGTCCCGGATCTTGGCAAGCTGGTGGCTGAATGGGAGTTGGTTTGAAAGGGAATGAAGGGCTGTGTGGTTGTCAGGGCTGCTGCTTTGTGTCCTTTCCCAGCCTGGCAGAGGCTCCCTGCTCTCTGTCCTCTAAGTCAAAAGCCACCACACCAACCAGAGATGGACAGACAAAGGGCAGAGACACAGAGAAAGAATGGTCCTGGCCTAGTTTGGTCTCTGGGATACTGAGACTCCTGGGCCTTTTCCTGGACTGTCAAACATTTAGTGTGTTTGCCTGTGTGTGTGTGTGTGTAAAGATGGGTATCTGATTGCCCCTATCCTTGTTGTGGGCTATGTTTGCAATATGATACTGCAGGTGTGTTATCTCTCCATAGGAGTATACGTGTGCATGTGTGTTTGAGAGGAAGAAGCCTAGGAAGCAGCTGTATTTATGTATGCGTGTTCGTTTGTGTCAGCGATCCCAGACCAGCTGTATCACCACAGTGTTCGCCTGGGCTCTCATCGCTTGATGCTGGCATAAACAAGCAGGAGCTGATTTGCGACATCCTCACATGACAGCACAACAAAAGGAGAAACAAAGCGGATGTCGGCCTCGACGACAGCCAGTCGCACTCCCTCCCGATGTG
>CAKALG010015045.1:0-12805 GCA_916700815.1 Helicolenus hilgendorfi | reverse complement strand
TTATCCACTGTAACCGTCATATGAGAGCGGCGGCTGTGAGCTAGCCAGTGGTGCATACTCGCATGCACGAACATGCACTAAAAGAATGCGCGGCCAGCCCGACGATGTCAACAAAGCACAGAGAAACTGATTACAACACACACAGAGGGAGAGTGACTTCATTCTCTGCTCAGGTAGACATCACTCCTCTATATCTTTACATAGCAAATAGTTGTTTGAAGAGCACCTTCAAGGACTCGCTAGTTACATAAATCTAAAGGGCGCACAGGTTGTGTGAGAAGTTTAGTTTCTCCAAGCTCTGATGCTCACCGCGAGAAACATCTTTGTCTTAACACTATACTCTCCCTGTGCAGTGAGCTGTGATATTTTTAGTCATGATATGTGAACCTGCCATCTCTGTGTCAGAAATAACAAAATGCCCACACATTTAATATGTGTAATTGGTCTACCACTCCTTTCATAATCATGTCTCACTTGCACTCGTTGCTTCAGCTCTCCCACACTTCCAGACAAAGCGAGAAGAGTGTACACTCATAATCCTCACTTCCTGCACAGCCCGGGGCTGCGTTTGGAGTGTTTTTACTAGAGAAGGGTGTCTGAAGGAGATGAAGCTCTCAGGCCTCCTCTCTCTCGGTTGCATTGGATTAGTCAGTGCATGGTGAATCAGCCATTTGTCACTGACACAGTAACAGCCTACCGGTGGCTTTTATAGGCACCCAGGTGAACCAATAAAAAACTCAGCTTTGGTGTCCTCAGGCCAACAGAATGGCAATTCATCTACCAACAGCAAGTGCATGAAAAAGCTCTGTTAAACATCCAACCACAGGGGTGGAACAGTTTTTTTTGCATCTTATTTCATAAAGCCTCCATTCCCCTAACACTCCAGCCAATAACATACATTAAAAATTACTCTTAAGAGGCAAACACATGCATTTTATGATAGAAGAAACCCGTCAGCGGAGGCAGAATAAACTTAATTTAAAAGTAAATATGCGTTTACAGGGCTGTGAGTTAGTGGCCTCGCAGGTTATAGAAGCATTGTCTGCCCTAATTGTGTTTGGTAATGTGTTTCTGAAGCGCCGTTATTGCCATTCACGGTATTCAAGCAGGAGCAAATGGCTCTTCCTGCCCATGGACACATAATTGAGGAGCTCGAGGAAGATTACCACGGCGGAGAAAAGAAAACAGGGCTGGGAGAAAAAAAGACCGTTTTGGTATAAGAGGATGAAGCAACCGGCAGGGAAAAAAAAAATCAGGGAGGAGAGAGCGTGGCAGCGAGAGACAAAATATGTTTGGAGAGTGTTCAACCACATGTCTCCAATTCATAATTAACTTTTTAGAACCTTCACAAAGCTACGGGAGAGGGGCTCGTGCCAGCGGAGCTATTCCTTTTCACTGGCAGATGTGACTCTGCTGTGTTTTATTATGTTTATTTGCATGTTTTCTCAGTGCCAACCGTACATGAGGTAGTTTTGAAGGAACACATGTTGCCAGAGGGCCAACAAACACATACTTTGTCTGCAGGAGAAATGCAGCAGTGAGGCATTTCTATGACTGAATGAAAGGTAGATGAGTCGCCGCCTTCTTGGGTAAGAAAATCACAAAACAATATCTGGATTTTCTTTTCATTATCATTCCATGTTTGCCTCAATTTGAATACACCACTAAAAAAAAAAAAAAAAGCAGGATGTTATGAAGCAGTCAATTTCCATATTAATTGCTACACCTTAGGCAGCCATCAGGTAAGTTGGGTATACGTGACTAATAAAACACTAATTGTGCAAATTAGATGTTGTGGATCTCTCGCTGAGTCAGGCAATCATCACCCACTACTGTATCTGGTTAGTAAATCATTGTTTGGGGTTTTGCTGGTTAATGATGTTGACTCATTAAGGGCTTGAACACATCCCTTGCTGCTTTGTGAAGAGGAAGTGGTGAGTCATGAACCAACAGTGGCAAACAGTAGCTCTGAGATGCTCTGAGCTTAGATATTAATGCTGTATCTTATAAAAGGAAGAGGTATTAATTATTATTTTACGGCCAGTGATGTCTCTCCTGTCCTTAGGCCTCTGTTCTAATCACTGACCAGTGGATGTTGAGTGGCGGGCACATGGCCCTCCTTAATCCTTTCCCTTTCTTTGCAATAAATTATGCATCAGAAAAAGCTTTTTCCACCTCAATGGACGTGTCCCTTAATCCCTGGCTCCTAAAACCTGTTTAATCTGAACTAAGTCATTAAAACAGTAAAGGGATATCACAAAGGACTTTCAAGCCAATTGGCTTAACGGTAACGTGATTAGATCATTGATCTCTCGGCAAAGCCTTGGGCTTCCAGGTGCGAAATGACTATTTAATGAAATCAGAGAAATCTCGTTACTAGAAAATTACTGATCAAAGTTAAGACCAGGTGACCGGGGTGGCATTGGTTTCCATGTATCTGGGCAAAGGTATTTATTCTCCATATCCCCTCTTGACATTACCGAGAATGTAAGGGGCCGGAATGAGAGATTGTGTTCTTAATCCCTTACCAGCCACTATCCATACCTCTATGCATCTTTAACAGGGATTGCTGCTTTAAGCTTTGATAGTGATCATCATTGAGCAACACAGATTTTTCCTTCACAGATGCACAAAAAGGGAAGTGGTGTAATATCATTACAGGCTGATTAGTGCGAACACCATCTTACAGATCCCCTTCAATTGTGTTTTTTGTCCTGTAGTCGACTGAGTCAGGATCGCAGCTTTGACGTTATCAGCTCCTGATTGACTTCACTGTCTTTCAGAGGGTGTAGCAGGTTCAGTTTTGGAGCTAGAGAGAAGGCACAGATATGCCATGCTAACTTGTTGAGAAAGAGGCTAAATAATGCACCAAAATTACGCTGCATTTTGGCAAAGGAAAAACTGGCATGACCATTTTCTAAGGGGTCCCTTGACCTCTGACCTCGAGAAATATTCGGATGAAAATGGGTTCTATGGGTACCCACAAGTCTCCCCTTTACAGACATGCACACTTTATGATAATCACATGCAGTTTGGGGCAAAACAGTTTGCAAATAGTATAAATCTGTTATTTTTGAATATTCTAAAATGAAGTGTGACGATGTTAGTTCCCATAGTAGCCATTTCATTGTAGTGAGACCATTTTTTGAAACTTGACATCACTGTATGAAATGACCTGTGGTGACCGTTAATCACAACCTCATGAAACTTTCCAACCACAGACTAGAGACCTAGAGCATTCACAGGACGGATTGTGCTCGCCATCTGATTGCCGAAAAATGCAGTTCTTGCAGAAGTGTCCAAATGTCAAAAGTTTTTGATACCAAATCACAGCATGGCTTTTCCTATGGTGCTCCTCAAGGACTTGGTGTCTTGATGTGGTATTTTGGAGGGATTATTGATCATTTTTATCAATTCTCGATTGTTAAAAAATGGTCAAATTTAGCAGCAAATCTGTGTAACGAATCGGTATCAAACCAAAAATTGCTGCAACAATTATTATTATTATTATGAAGACATAATAGAGCATGGGAATGACCACCATATTCTTCAATCATAATGTTGTAAATCCTTATACACTTTTACAATTTATTTTAATTATCTAATTAATTCATGTTTATTTCTGATTTATGACAACTTGACACACAGTGCTGAGCTGCATCTCAAATTAATCTTCAGGTTCTCAGCTTTCAGGTGATGTACACCACTTCTATGTTACATCTACTGTTGACCTGCTATCTCCCCTCCTATTATGGGTCTCAGAGGGTTAATACCCAAAATACACTGAGCTGGAACCTCACGTAAACAAGACAGGAGAAAACAAAGAACTAGCAAACAAATATATCTCAAATTTATCCACCTAACACCTGACGTGAGAGGATTATGACTGTCCTCTCCTATTGCTATAAATAAATAATTATATCACAGAAGACCTCTTTTCTAATTAATGAGAAGAGATGAAATATCACTTAATTTCAAATTTAATTACGAGCCATAATATTTCCTTCATTGGACCGCCTGCTAATGCTGTGCAGTTTCCTGCTGCTGATGAATGCTCTGTGTATTAAAAACATGAACATTTACAGTTCCCTGGGCCGCACATGAAATTCCCCACGATCGTAGCGTTCTGTAGGCGGCGAAAAATACCAGGAGACACACAAACACACGGTTGTGATATACACAGAGCGGACTGCCATTGGGGATACACAAGATAAAAAGGTTAATAAACACTCTGTAATGAAAATTAATGACACAAATCATACACAGACCCTGACACACTTTTCCCTGTTTAATTGCAATGGCCGGGATGCACTCATTTTAATTACCTATATTGCAGCATTGATGTCCTTCAGTGTCAAGCTCCAAAGTTCTCCCTGTGCATATCACTACAGATGAGCATTTAAGACCATTATCATAACCATGACAAAGGTATTGACTCCTACCCTCAGATGAGTTTTGCTTATGCAATAAGAATTGTCATTAATTGAGGTAATGAGGCTTGCATACTGACTTTCACCATCACCACTTTTGATCTCAATCATATAGTGATGATTTTGCATAAACGGGATTGGCTGGAGTCCCGGCTGAAGTCATTAGTAGTGTATGGTTGTCATTCCACTTTTAACAGATCACCAGGTTCTTTATAGATATTTGCTGAAATATCTTTTACGATTATAAAGTTTAATGATGATGGGCTCACCTTTTTCTTTGAGAAAACCGAAATCTCAAAAATACTCTGTGAGGCATGTAAATGCTTTACTTTATTGACCCAAAGACTATATTTAGTATGATAAGGAAAACTGCCACAACATTTGTTCTGATTGGTCTAAAGTCTTGAGATTTGGTACGGACATACTTTGGGCAAGTGTCTAACAGTAACATTTTTTAGATCACATGAAAAAGCACACTTTTATTAATATTCAAAATCAGGATTTTTGAAAAATGAGGAAAAACACTAACATTGTGTTTATTAAATGTTTTCCATATGATTTTGTTTTTACACTGCGTATGTTTGTATATCTTTGATATTCAACTTGTTATGAGTTCATAGATACCAAATACTTGATTGTGCTCCTTGTAGTTACTGAGATACAGCCATGTTCTTATCATACTATGTATAGTCTTTGGGCACATGGGACTACTGTTAAAAAAAAAACACGCTACCATAGTTTCAGCTGGAGAGATCAGCTGTTCTAACGGCAGAGCATTGTTAAACACACTTCATTCAAACTTGATAGAAAATAAAACTCACCAAAACCGTTGGTTAGTCTCTTTCCAACAATCACCAACTCTGGTTTGGTCGAAATAAACCCTTTATTTTCAAAGTTAGATTTGAAAATATGCCGACTCTGCACGTTGTTTTGCCCCGCTGCATCTCTGGCCCTGAGTGACCACTTGTGGTCGGATCTAACCTCCCCCGCTCTGTATGCAAATAAACGCGCAGTAAGCACATGGCTAATACAGCAGATGTTGCAACGTAATATTACAGGAATGTCAGTAGTAATGTCCAACATATACGTGAATTTGGGTACATTTTATTAACATAGAAATATAATGTTATTGTCTACCGGTGGTCCCCGGGGACAATACCGCGGACACCAAGCTTCAGAGCCAGGGATAAGAGCGTGCGGGAGGGCGCTGTGTGCAAAGCACCGGAACAAAAACACAGACGTATCATATCATCAACAGTATGATGATAATGCACTTCCTGTGCCTACTGTCTGATAGTCTGTAGATAAATAGCCTCTCTCTCTGCCCGCTGAGCAGCGGCTGAGCGGCTCTCGTTCTTCGGAGGCGGCCCATTTAATCAGCAAATTAAAATGACTAACGTCGCCCAAAAAAAATCACCCAAAAAAACAACAACCAGCGATGTACTCAGCCAATCTTCAATATGTTCGTTCAACCACCCAACCCTAGTCCCATGTGCCAAAACACCAGATATAGTATAAGAAAAACTAATTTTTAGCCAAACAATTTGACCAATTTTGAAAATGTCTTCCCATTTGTGCTTGGGCAAGCCCAGAGAACACTTCCACCAAAGGAAATTAAAAATTTCAGTTGGGTTAAACAGCACAAATTGACATAATGCACCTTATTCAGCAAGGTTACAAGATGTCAATCAGTGATCAATACAACTGACAAATGTGCTTTAAAATGAATTAGCAGCCACACACACACACATTAAAAGCAGATTTATTTAGTCGAAGTTGGAATTCCACAAAGGCTGAAACTAAATTGTTTACCAACGACTGTCTGGGATCATCTCGAGGGAGTGAGTGAAAATGCACAAATTGCAACTTGCTGATTTAGCACTATGTTGCAAAAAAATAATACTAATACAAAAAAAAGGCCTGCTGCTGGCTACATTTTGATGATGGATTTTGAATAATGCAAATATGATAAATTAGCCAACACGTAGCATTTCGCTAATTAATTATAATTAATCATGTTGAAGTTTTCAGAGGTGTAGTCCGTGATAATGTTGTCTGTTTGATGTATTGCCCATATGAAGCCCAGCGTGTGGATCAACCCCCGTCTCTCTGGGCAGAAGCTCAGACTGGTCTCCACGACTGTAGCGTGCGTTTGTGTGTGTGTTTCATTGAATGTGCCCTCCGCAGATGGGATTTCATTTTAATTGACAGTTACCCGGATCCATTCGTCAAAGTGACAACCCTCGGGAAGGGGGGCGGGCGGAGACTGTTGAGGAGCACCCTGAATGTTCTCAGCGAAGGTAAAGAGGTGGAAGTGTTTGTCTGTCTGTTCATGTGTTTGTATGTCTTCCTCAAGTTCTTCTGACGGGCTTCAGATAGGTCAATTTCACCATCAAACTGCGGCATTGTGTGTTTGTTGGGAGCGTGTATACGTGAGCGCCGGGTGCACCGCCTGCCGATCCATTGATCTCGAGCTTTCTCTGTGAAGTCTGGCCTTTGTCTGGCAGATCTACCTCTCCTGCCGTCTTTCTTTTCCGCTGTCATTCCCTGACACATGGCTCTGACACATCCTGAGAGTTGCACCGGTGGGAAAATAACACATATCTCTGACCCCTTGAACTCTTTCTTCTCCCGAAAGCCCTGGAGAAAGAATGCTTTAGCTGCCCCACGCCTCTTTAAATGTCTACCAAGGGACACGGCTATTGAGACGAGGAGGGGGTAGAGAAGACATTTCAAGACAGGTATAGATCTTCGGATGGCGTCAGGTATGGGGTATCGAGCAAAACAGCGGAGGATTTATGGCATGCACACTTCATGTACTGTGCATGGACAGCAGAGAGTAATAGACGGTGTTGTCAGCAGTTCTCTGCCTGAGCTCTGTTCAGTGTTAAATCACGGACTGTATACAAAGCTGGTCAATTCTTTTTCCGGGCCGCTGTATTCAATGTTTACTGTATCATGCTTAAGATCCCAAAACAAATTGACATGCGGAACACCTTTATTATATGTACAAGCCGGGAGTTAAATGGAAATGCTTAGTTAACATAAACACCCTCAGATGATGGGGGGCTGTCACATGTCATATCATGAGGCCCGCTCAGTATTCTGCTCACACAGTAATAGCCCTAAACACCTCGCATCAGGTGATCCGAAAGCTGGAAAGGGGGGTTTGTGCTGGGGAAGCGGAGGGGGGTTCTGAACGGTCGCATAATGTTGTCTTTGGATCGGCCCGAGGAAGCGATGTCACAGATCATTCATGGAGTGTTGTATACATTAAGGAGGGAAGGGGAGGGGATTGGTGCAGGCCTCTCCACAGCAACAGAGGACAGCCTATGGAAAATGGCCCAGCTACCTCGCCAAGACGGTGATGTCATCACAGTGGAACATGCGTTTCCACACGCCGTCTCCTGTGCTGCACGTGTGTGTTTGGTGGGAGGTAAAAATGAACACACGCCTCCTACATGCTGCATCACCTTCAGGCCGTCCTCAGCTGTACCAGCGGGGATGTTGCCTCCTGAATGATTCTCTCATGTATATTGAATGAACCGCACAACAAGCTCATGTTCATAGATGATTTATCTTGCGCAGGTGTGATAATGTCAATATATTGATTAATCAAGCGGTGATTGAGGACCATATGCTCCGCTGATGATTAATATTGATAACTACGGTGCCACCCCGCACTTGACAATACAGACTTAAATCACACACATCCTACGAAACACAAGGTTGTGTGTGTTTAAGAATGTCTTACCATGTGTAACTGGTGACCTGAGGGATTACATCCCTCCCCCCCACCTCCAAAAGCGCCCGCTAGCATTGTGTACTGCCAATAGCGTATTGTATCACTGTGGGCAGCTTCTTAAAGGAGTTTGAAAATGTGTGCAGCTTGCTCTTTATTCCCTGCTTTCTAATCCTTTTTGGGCTCACAATGGCGGTTTACTCAACAATAGTAAAAGCATTGAAAAGGGACAACTGCAAGCGTGGCCACAGAGTCTGAGCGCTGATTTCATGTGCATGAAGAGTGTTTCTGTGTGTGTGTGTGTGTGTGCGTACATGCACAGTGTGGACATGCCAGTTTGCATGAGGTCATCATACCGTCCCCCTGCGCCCCTTTGCCCACAACAGAATAGAAAGCAAGTTGTACTCGTCAGAGCACTGGCAGCGTGTTAATCTAGTTAAAGGGAGTGTTTGAATGGCGGCGTGCGTGACGGGTTTGTGTTTAACAATATATCTCTTTAAGGCTCTGGTCCCTGTGTTGTCACAGCTGCTGAAACTTGGCATGGCAAGGGCAACAACAGGGGAAAAGTAGGCATCACTGTGCATGGGGCAACTGGGATGTGAAAGAAAAAATAAAACACTTGGTTATCCCAACACATTCTCATCCCGAGTTGTCATTTACGGCCGCTTTGTCACGCCCCTTTGGCATCACAACCGCTCTAGTTAACCTTGGCATCACTTTAAGTTTAGGCAACAAAAAGGCACTTAGCTAGGTTTCGGAAAAAACGACATGGTTGGGCTTAAAACTACTATGTTTGTAAAGTGACGATGAAACTGAACGTCATGAACAGCTGATTGTAACATGAAACTTAACCCTCGGGACACAAACAGCAGTCTCCTGGATGAAAGTAGGCTTGCCGCGGTAGTCGGTGTTACACGGTGGTCGGGCACACACTGATTACATTACTGGAAAAATGGCCTCATCGTCACATCTGTAGATGAAAGCCTTGTGTTTGTTGGGCTCATCCACCTCCCCTCTCGCCCACCGTTAGTGCGTCTTTTCGCTCTTTAAACTACATCACACCGGTCACTCGTGGCACACTTTCTCTGAACATTTACTGTTGCGATGGATGGGTTTACATTGTAGTTAATGGAAAGCCTGGTGCGTCTCACACTGGTGCAAAAGGGTGCCTTGTACGGCGGTATCACAAGCCTCAGTATTTGAAGTCCTGGGAATGAGAATGGGCTGGTTATCCACAAGCTGTCAGGCTGCATTTTTTAATTTTGTGGAGTGTTTTTAAAAACAGGTCTTAAAGCACCGGCTTATCAGGATATAAAGGCCAAAAATGTTGAACAAAACAAATTTATTCACATTACGTTTGACTTAATAAGATATTATTGTGGCACTTCTAAGTGGAAAACTTGTTCAAACTGTGAATCTGACACCACATTAAAGCAGATCAGTCCCTCATTAGTAGTACTAAGTCATACTAAGGTATGTGAGTATAGGCTTTTAGCTCCCAGCAGCAGTGACACAGTTCTTTTTTCTCCAGCACTTGGCCGCGGACAGAGACCGGTGGCAGAGCTAATTTGTTGCGCCGCATTTACGCTGACAGATTGTTGACAAACAGCTCAACTCAATGCCAGCGCCGACGCCGACGCCATCTCCACTCCAACGCCTGACTGTTTGTGTGGTGATTTGCCGGCGCTCCTCTGGATGACAACCATGCTTCATCCCTCACTTTCATTGTACCATAAAAGGGTCCTCTGTGGTGCTGGGTGCTGCCGTTTTACTGGTTAGCCTTTGTCATCATTACGGTGTCACCGACAGGATAACCAGAATGGGAGAAAGGGTGCGGGGAGGACAGTTAAGAGGGTGGAGACTGTGTAACCGTAGCCGGGCCAGGAGTCACCTTAGGTCCGCGAGAATCAGATCATCTGTCCATTCATCTTCATATGCCTGAATCCCAAATGGCAGCTGAGCACTTGGTGACCCAGAGGGGAAGGACACAGACCAGTGCCCAGACTAACACACATCTGATGGAGCTAAATCTTCATTAGGAACCAGCTTCGAGGCTAAACTCTGTTTTTGTTATACTACAAAGTGAATGTAAGCACTAAATGCATGTCTGGATTTGTGTTTGCAGTAAACGTGGGAGTAATTCACAAAGATATAAAAAGATTTAAACTGAATAAGCTCTCCAAGTTACAAGCAGTCTTTGATGTAGAAAATGATTTGTATGCTCTGTGATCACACAGCAAACACCATGGGGCGTTTTTGGGGGATTTGGAAGTTTCTAAGCGTCTGTGTATATTTGCACCTATCCGTTTGTTTATACGTGCGTGTGTTTAAAGCCGTCTGCAGATTTTCTCTGCTGTGCACCTGAAATAGAGGCTTCACCTGTGGATGAACCTGAGCGGAGCTTTTTTTGGGGGGTGTTGTGTGGGCTGCAGACAAACAGGATCTCACACATTTCCCCGACTGTGGGGAGAGGATCCTTTAGGTCCTGCAGCAGTCTGCTCTGCTACTGGGATAACAAGGGGGGGGGCTCTGATCTCATCGTGCCACGGCTCACTTTGCCGGGAAGGAGCAGGATGATGTAATGCTGTTCGCGCGGCACCAGCAGCATGCACTTATCAGATGCACTAAGGAAGAGAGGCTGAGGAACCAATGCAATAATAACACCTTCACTATGATTTTACGAGGCATCGTCATTTTTATCGGAAGCATGATTACTGTTACAATCATCATCATACTCTGTATATATACGTACGGTATACCTATATATACACGAATCTTACTTAATTGGAGCTAAATTGGTAGTTTTATTTTCAAATCCACAGGATGTGTTAAAATTAGGGCTGTCAATCGATTAAAATATTTAATCGGGATTAATCGCATGATTGTCCATGATTAATCACACATTTTTTATCTGTTCGAAATGTACCTTAAATTGAGATATGTCAAGTATTTAATACTCTTATCAACATGGGAGTGGGCAAATATGCTACTTTAAGCAAATACTGTATGTGTATATAATTATTATTGGAAATCAATTACGAACACAAAACAATGCTCAACTCATAACACGGCAAAATCCAGCATATTATCATAAAGTGGGCATGTCTGTAAAGTAGGGAGACTCGTGGGTACCCATAGAACCCATTTTCATCCACATATCTTGAGGTCAAAGGTCATGGGATCCCTTTCAAAATGGCCATGCCTTTTTTCCTCGTCAAAATTGAATGCAAGTTTGGAGGGTTAGTATGACATGGTTGGTACCAATGGATTCATTTGGTTTTGTAGTTTCACATGATATCAGGATCTTCACTCAAACTTTAAAACTAAGCCCGCTATAACTTCTAAAATATCAATTGCGTTAATGCGTTAAAGAAATTAGTGGCGTTAAAATGAATTTGCGTTAACGCGTTATTATCGCGTAAACTTTGACCCTAGTATATATACATAGTCTACCTATATTAGGGCTGACCCGAATGCTTCCAAGCTTCGACCATTGGCATGCCTTGTTTGTGTTTTGTTTTTTAAAATATAAGTATATAATATAATAAAAGTAATACAAGTAACCCAAAATAGCCCATGAAATAAGGAATAATCCAACAAAATTATGAATTATTCATTGTCAACAGGAACTATTATTAGTTATTCTCAGACGAATATCGCTGTTTGTTGTGTGTAGAGGTGGGTGTGTGTGCAGCAGTGCATCAGCGGCACTGAAACGGGGGAGATGGACAGACAGAAGACCATGTCAGCCTGCCGCGCTGCGCCCAAAAAATGGTATTCGGGACAGCCCTAACCTATATACAGTACATTTATCTTACTTAAATTTGAGCTAAATTGGAAGTTTTATTTTCAAATCTGCAGGATGTATTGAAATTATAGAGTATGTTTTGTAGCATCCTTCATTTCACTTTGGAAATCTTTATTATTTATCACAAAGATAATACTCGATACTCGATACACGATGATACGGCTACAAATGCGTTGTGAATATGCCGAGCACATCCAGCGCACGCAAAGCCATCTAAAGTTAAGAATGATGTGTCCGACAGTTTAATGGCAAATCACATATTCCATCCAGTTCACCTTCTCCTGAAATGTATAAATTACCAAATTAATTGATTGCTTTTTACAGCAACCTACAAAAGAGCCCATCCATTTACATTACCTTCATCTTTCCCCTTGCCATAGTACGAGACAGTCACCTCCAGAGAATCATACGACTCCAGTCCTGTATAATACTGGGGTGAGAATATTACACTGTGGGTTTTATGCTAGGTAATTAAAGAGATCACTGTTTTATGTCCTAGGCAGGGACAGACCTTCCCTGATTCACAACCCTACACACTAAAGTGGAATAGCCTTGTTCCTACTCTTGACTCCTCTAGTTTAATTGCCCTTTGTGTCCGGCTTATTTCTTTCCTAACTGCTCTAATATATGATACAGAGAGCAGCATTCTTCTTTGAGGTATTAAAGGGGCTATTGGTGCACTGAAGCAAAGCATCGCACCTGTCAAAGTGTGATGATGAGTGAGACTGCATCACCTGCCTCTGCCCTCTTACCTCACCTCCGTTTTGACTTGGCATAGCACAGCAGCATGACTGAACTTAGCGCCTGCAGCCCCTTGTCCTGTCC
>CAKALG010015044.1:0-17750 GCA_916700815.1 Helicolenus hilgendorfi | reverse complement strand
GTTGTATGCCTCTACCAACCAGTCAAATTGCAGTTTAAATCCATGTCTAACCAAAATGTCATCACTTCAACATTTTATCCTATAAGACATTTGTGTGAAATGCTCATAATTAGCATATGAATTCTTCGGTTATGGCCAAAAATGTATTTTGTGAGGTCTCAGTGACCTTGACCTTTGACCACCAAATTCTAATCAGTTCGTCACTGAGCCCAAGTGGACATTTGTGCCAAATTTGAAGAAATTCCCTATAGGCGTTCCTGAGATATCGCATTCATGATAATGGGATGGACGTGAGGTCACAGTGACCTTGACGTTTGACCACCAAAATCGAATCGGTTCATCCTTGAGTCCAAGTGGATGTTTGTGCCAAATTTGAGGAAATTCCTTCCAGGCATTTCTGAAGATATCATGAGCATGGGACTTATGTACAGATGGACACACGTACGTACAACCCGAAAACATAATGTCTCCGGCATAGAAACTACACACAAGCATCAAGAGTGAAAGCATCTCATCCCCCTTAAAGCTGAAGTAGGCGGGATTGGAGCAAATATGATTAAAAAAAGTTATTTTTATAAAACTGTCGCTATATCGTGACAGTAGTACATGAAACAGGTAACCTGAAGAAAATCGTATGCCTTCGTGTCCTCCGGTGTCCACCGCTGCTCCTAACGGCATCTGCGAGATTTCACATACCGGAGGAAAACAAGCAGTAAGAGCTGATCTGAAGTCTGCTGTCCAGCTGCCGTCTATGAGAGCCGGCTGTCAATCACTCGCGAACTCCGACCACATGGTCAAACTAGGCAGCGCTGATCAAATATGAATCAATATTATGTTACGTTAATGCCTATTTCTCTCCTCAAATGTTTTCAGAATCATCTTGTAGTGCATGGTTTAGCTGTAAAATGAGAAAGTTTGTGACGCCGCCGCCATAGTGAAATCTGGTGAAGGAACGCCAACACTCTCTCAATGAAATGACCTGTGATTGGTCAAAGTCTCCTGTCACGGGCTATATTTTCTAAAACCTGAAAACAGAGCCAAGAGGAGGTGCAGAGGTCTAGTTATCTCTCAGAACACTTGAATTACAATATGCTGAAAGGTTATTATGGAATTTTGGCCCAATGATGCCAAAAATATTCTGCCTACTGCCACTTTAAGTGCTTTAAGCTCTCCCCAAAGGTTGTCTGATGAAATTCAGTTATATTTTTCATTAACAAAAACTATGACGCAATATGTTCATCAACAACCTTTCCTTCCATGACTAAGATGAGACGGCACCAACGACATTGAACATTAACAGTGATGATATCAAACATGCAATATCGTTGACGAAAAAAGACGAAACAAAAATGTAGGTGGATTGGCTCTCATAATGGGACGGCGGACAGCGCATCACAGTCAAGAGGACTCTGAGTAACTGTACAACTGTATTCTTAATCATTCAACCTGGGTTTTTCAACTGACTAAAATTATTTTTTAAGTTAAAAAAATAGCTGACAAAATTGAGAGAGAATACAATTCGACTAAAAGTAATGACTAAAGGTTGACTAAAATGTAATGGGCTGTCGCAGTGAAGGAATTTCCCCTGTGGTGATAATGATTGGCTCCGCAGCACGGTACGCAGTATTATTGCAACTTTGTTTTTGAAAATCACTTCGTTTATTCTGATTTCAGTCCTATATAAATAAGCTTAATTTTTAGGCTGTTATTGTTTTATTAAATGTAGAAAAAAGAAAGGCAATGACGCTCAGAATTTTTTCAGCTGCGCTTTGGTCGTGTCTGGTTGCTATGATACGGAATATCAAAATGTCGGCACAAGGTAGAGTACTTGCTCTGGATGAAGGGAAGGCTGAAGCATGTAGAGAGAGAGGACAGACCCCACCGGGAAATGTGTATTAATTTCTTCTCCATTTTTGTTGTTGTTCAGCACTTGTAGCCTACATGTAGGACGTGACTGACGTTTTACCCATAGTTGAACATTTATCAACTCTCGACCACCAGAAAAAAAACCCATACATGCAGCACTCAGCACAGATTAGACGCTCAGCACCTCGTCACACTTCTGCCATTTTCAGTGTAAAAATGCGGCACTCCCATTGCAAAGAATTAAAAAAAAAAAGAAAAAAAAATGGGGCGGTTGCTTGTCATCCCCTGCGGTTAGCTTGTCAATATTGAGGTATTGCAATATTGAGGTTATTGCAACAGCCATAAGTAGACAACTAGGTTTTTAAGTAAGTCCTTGATAGAGATGAATCTTTACTCATTGATCTTTTGCTTCTATGTACATTTTTTTATTTGGTATGACGTGTCCATAAAATGGCTTTGTGGGTAAACATGAAGGCACAGTGTGGAGTCTACTGGTGTCATGTTGCATGCTATTTTTTGACATTTGGGGCAAACGGCACACAACATGCATGTGGCCTGAGTGACAACTATGAACTTTCCTTTTCCTTCATGTCTAGAACTCCACATATTTAAAGTAAAGGACTGGGAGAGTTTACACAGCAAATGTATTTAGACCCACAAAATAGTTCACTTTACACAATAAATCAAATTCAAGTCCCTTGGCCTGTATGCTGCTCAATGAGGCGCAAACATGAAAGGATTAGGGGGAGTGTCAAATAATTAAGTATCTCTGCTCACTGATCTGCTCTATGATGACAGCACAACAGTAAGAATAACAATCAGGATTAACACATCTATCGCATCTATCACAGCTTCTAGGCCAAATTTAGCCCCAAATGCAATGCATATTTTTTGTGCAACATTATGATTAAGCAGGCAGACATTGGCGCACACACCCTTTTTTGGTTTTATCCATTATAGCAAAAAGAAAAGCTAATCTAAGTAATTTCAAGTGCTGATTTGAATTTTTCAATCTGGCAGTTCCGTGAAATGCTATTGTATAAAAACGTCTAATCCACAAACAATTATAAAACGGACTGATTTATTTTGTGTCCTGTTGCCTTTGGTACAAAGGAAATTATCCTCAATGTGATGAACACAGAGTACTACCTTTTAAGAAAATTGTCTTCAAAAGCAGCAGTAGGCCTGGGCAGAATTCATTTTCTCTTAGTTTTATACTTTATCATACTGTACTTTATTGAAAAGGTTTAAACCTGAATATAAGCAAGTCAAACCCATTCATGTCTCAAAAATAGGTAATTGTAGATTGGCTATTGTAATTATTTCCTGATCATCTTCTACATTGATAACTAAACTAACGCCTCGTTTCCACATAGCTCTGTGTACGTATCAACCATAAGTCTGTTCATTGCAATGGGAACCTGCGTGATCTCCAATGTGTTTGTGGAACTCCTTCCGTTTTTGCTTCGAATACATTGACAAAATGTTACTTTTGTGGCAGATAATAAACAGGCCGTATGCACTGTGTGTCACAGGAAGTTAGCATGTTATGTTAGCATGTTATGCTAACTTCAGGTGGAATTAGCAAATTAACAACTGATTGATACATCTCTTTTTATAATTTTTTTGTCCAAGTAAAAAGTTCGACAGCATAAGTTTTGTGAACTATTTCGTTAAAAGACATATGCCGTTGAACTTTTCACTTCACTCGTCTATACTGGACGGCACAAAACAGACAGTAACTCATAGATATAAAAGCGGTGTTTTATATCTAATCAGTAACTTCTCTCCCATATCTGCGGTGATGTTTCTATCTATCCGTAAAGAGATAGCGTTGAACAATGGGGGCCGTAATACGTATGATTTGCGGATTTACGGACACCAAACAAAACTGTGTGGAAACGAGGCTTAAGCTAAACTAGAGCCAATTTCTTTTAAGATGTGACAAAGAAATAGTTATAGCCTAACGACTGAGTCAGAGGTAAGCAGGAAAAATGGTTAATTCAGAAATAAATGACCAACAACAAGATCGCAGAAATCAGGAGAGCATACAAAGGGATAGCTGAGCTTCGTTGATATCTAAGACTATACCACATGAGTGGATTGAGTAGTTTTGGATTGTGGCACACACTGGAGCTCAATGTCCAGTATAAAGAAAGCATAGGTAACTGAAACCTGCTGTAAGTACTGCAGTACATGGGCACCGAGTCATGAACAATAGCTCAGGCTTTGTTTTGCTAGGCAATATTCCCCTTGTTAAAAATGTATCTAAACAAATTCAAAAAGCATATATCATGTCCAGTTTTCATTAATGGGTTTGGCACTAACGATGCTGTCGGCTTACCTTGTCTCCGACTTGGACACTTCCTCCCAACCGGGCCTTTAAGTCCAACCAGCAGCCAACAGTCAGATACTCTCGACCTCAAGACATGTGAGCAACCTTTCTCTTCACAGAGAGATATGCAGTCTAGCTCGCCTGCTGAGTATGGCAGGTTGCAGACAGTCCAGCTCGATCGCGTTTTATTAAACCTAGTTTGTTTATTCAGCCTGTAAGGAATTTTGTTTTTTAAAATTTGCTTTAAAATTGTAACAAAGCTGCTAATAATTAAAACTTAGATTTTGACTTCACATTGGGTGATCACCTGAACCTGTCACATTTGTGCTTTAATTGAATTATTGCAAGCTCAATATCAGTTTATATATCCATGAGTGTCGGGTTCACACCCATTGCAACCAAAACACAACAAGAAGCTGATTCATCTATCCAACCATTCAAATATTTTTGTGTCATTCAACCACTGGTGGATTGTTAGAACTTTTTTTTAGTAATTTGATGTGAAAATTAAAAAACATTTTTTACACAATTACCGATAACTTTGCAAAACACAGACCCAGACATTCTGTATAACAGAGCTCAGATACGGAAAACAGAAAGGATCACATAGATGCTTCCCTCTACACATACCACAGTAATTAAAGTTTTTGTGTGATTCCCACTTTATTTGAATAAGTTATACTGCACAGTACAAGGTAACTGAGTGAAGATGCAAATATTTTGCAAAGAAAAAGGAGAAAGGGATGAAAAAGCATTCCTGGATGTAATGCCTATCAGCAGAGGAGCTTATCTGAATTGTGGCAAAGTGGATGAAAATCACCAATTTAGACTCATCTGCTTATTTAGTGACTCTGAAACAACCCTCATGATGCAAACAAAGACGCGAGTGACTTGTTGACAACCCCTCTTATAGAGTAAATAATCTGATATCCATTTAAGACAGACCCATACAAATTTATTTTTTCATAAAACAGTTTAATTCAACACTCCAAAATACTCATAATTATCATATCCGATGTCGCATGTCGCACACACCTTGACTGAGAATGTTTTCTAAAAGCAAGAGTCTCGGGCAGCAAGTTGTAACATGGAACCATTTACGGGCTGTCCTACCTCTTTGAGAGACTTTCACATAACAAGCGTCGAACTCAGAGTTCAACATCAAGTCAAGACTACACAATGAGAAGAACTGAGAGCTCACTTAGAAAGTTGAGTTCCTCAAAGCCACAACATGTTTTATTCTGAGCATTGAAGGGCGTCAATTAAGTGTTTAATATGAGTTTCTCTGTCCGGTTGGGTCAAAGATTGAATACATCTGCTATCTGCGTTTGGCTGAATCTATCCAATTTATATTATATCATAACCAAAATAAGTACCTTGATATTTCAGCTTCTTTAGCATTCAAGGTATCAAATATGACAAATAATGATCCTCTACACAAACACTTTGCATGCCACTGTGTTGCTTTTCAAGCAATTTTGCAAGGGTATATGTTCCATATAAAGAAGTTGTCATCCAGTTATACTTCAGTTGTGAAGATATGACACATGGAGCTCACAAGCTCAAAAATGTACACACATAAACGTAAACACTGGCCAATAGGTACATTTCAAAGATCAGGATTTTTGGGGCTAATCAACGATCGCTGGAAGCAGAATCTGCCGAGCCGACACAACACAGGATCTATTTGAAACCATTTCTCCCCGCCGGGGTCAGCAAACGATTCTTATACTCTGCTCTGCGTGTGTGTACGTGTGCGCCTGTGTTTATTGAGGTACTTCTACTAAATCTGAGTGGCGCACCCTGTTTTTCCCCTGATAATGCAGTAGGAGGAGAGTTAGTAATGTTACCTGCTAGAAGTTGGGGGGCAACACAGTCCTGCTTGGCTAAATAATGGAGCAACTAACTTTAACGGAGATTCCATTGAGTGCTCAACCTGCCCGGACGGCGCCCTCTAAGCAAGCCGGCAGACATGGACAAGCGACAAAAGGCCTTAGCGACACCCAGCCCTAGATGCAATCACTACTGACTAAACCGTAGCCAAGACCTAAGTTAAATGTTACAAGAACATACACAGTCTTGCGGCAACGGCTGAAACTGAAAATTCATTTTTTGTAAGCTCTATTTTGGCTGACACAGTGATCGTCTTTGTTTGAAATGTCAGCTAGTTTAAAGTGCATTTCACCAATAACATGGCACAGGCCTCGGTAATTTTACAATGGTTACTTATGGCCTAATATAGGCTGAGCACCACTTTACAGTATAACAGTGACCTCACTGAACTAAGTATCACGTGTCCCAGAACACAATTTTAATATACACTTTTCAGCCAATTAGGACTAGGTATTTTCCCTGGCCCATGTATAAGCCCTGATGAAAGCTTTCTGAAGCTAGGTAAGCCATAGAAAAGTGGCATGTGTACACCTTGATTTGCAGAGTATTTCTCAATTTCGACACAGTATTTCTAACATTGTACTGTGTGGAACTATCACAATATTTCAGATGATTGATTGATTGATTGATTGATTGATTGATTGATTTAGAGGATTTTGTCATTCACTTGGGTATTTTTTTTATTTTATTTAAACCTGCAGTGGCTTTTGAAGAGAAGATGAGAGGGTGGTTCAGATAAGCTCCACTACTTATATGCAACAATAACTGATTTTCCTTACAGCCTCCACAATAAAGATTGTGAAGTAAGCCTCCAACACCAAGGCCATTGAACCAATAAAATATCAGCACTTGTAACATCAAAAAGAAGGTGTTTAAAGACTGTGTTAGCATTACCTGAATGCGAGCAGTGACGGTTCCATCTGCTGGTACACTTTCCAGAGCTCCGTTTACAGCTGCCTGCTTAATGAGGTCCTTGCCATTATTCCACTCTGTGCACGATGGAAAAATACAAAAACAACGTTAGGAAACTGTCTCTCATAGCCTGCAGCAGGTGAAATGGCCACGCTAGAGGAATTGATGAGTGTTTACCTGGATTTAGTGTCTCTGCGTCCAGTATACCCCCTTCCCGATAGCTCTCCAACTCCTCAACTTTGACTTTGGTCCAGGGAATGTAGGTAACTCCTCGCTCCACATCCCAGAACTTTTTGTGCGCTGATTTTATACCTTTGTTCAAAGCCCAAGCAATCTAGGCAAGAATGATATTAGCTATGATCAAGTTAACAATCACCACTACAACACGTCACAAAACCAATATAAAACTGTTCATATAAGAAATCTGTACTTATGTACCTTAACAGGTTTCTGATTAACTTTGTATGACCCCCTACTGAGTTTGTTCAAGGCTGTATTGGCATCTTGTCTGTGAACCATAGCAATATAGGCACAACCCCTCGGAGGAATCATCTGGACATAGAGAAACGAAGAGGTGTTAGTGCAAAACCTTGATAACATTATCTTAGGACCACAGAGGATTACAAGTATCTTTGACATGAATAGTCCAAACCTACATTGATGGAATCAATCTGGCCAAACTCTTCCAAAAGGGACATCACGTCGGCCTGCTGAGTTTTCTTGTCTAGTTGTCCAACCCAAAGTGTAGTGCTGCAAACTAAAAGCAAAATGAGATTATAAACGGCTTGGAACATGCAAGTGTTTAACTTCCCTGTTTAAATGTGAATGCTCAATAGATACTCAAGTTTTCTTTTAAATCTAAATTTACCGGTTTTCATGGACAGTGTTTACTTGCAATTTACGTTTCAAATGTAAAAGGTTACTACTCAGATTCCCTAGTCAACCTGAAAGCATGCAATGGTTGACAAATGTGGTTGCCCAGGAAATCTAGGTATGGTTAGCCAGTTTTGCTGGGAAATGACAAATCTGGTTGCCCCTGTTGGCAACTAATTGTCCTGTATTTTAAAGTTAATTCTTGAGACCATGTGGACGTTTGTGCCAATTTGAAGAAATTCCCTTAAGGCGTTCCTGAGATATTGCATTCACGAGAATGGGATGGACTTAAGGTCACAGTGACCTTGACCTGTGATCACCAAATTCTAATCAGCTCATCCTTGAGTCCGAGTGGACGTTTTCCTAACCTTGTGCCTAAATGAATGAGACTGCTGCTGCTGTTCCATTAATACAAACAAAACAAAAACAATGAACCAATCACTAAGGATCACAACAAGACAAACAAGTCAAACCAAATCCAAATTAGGGCTGACAGATAAATCGTATTTTCATCATCATCGTGATATGAACATGCACGATAAACACATCGCAAAAGGCTGTCCTGAAACGCGACGTGAATAAAGTAAAATCATTTTATTTAGGGATAGTTAACGAAACCCATTAATAAATGGGCTCCAGGGCTCAAGACTAGTATTTATTATCACGCTGCAGCCTCTTCCTGCTCTGTGTCAGAGCTCTCACACACATAAATACAAATAGCGAGGTCAGTGAACAGTTGATCAGAGAGGCCGCGGTGGAGACGAGTTGACGACAACTATGTTCGTTTCTGTAAGTAAGTGCATAAAACTGCGCGTAAAGCCAAGATCCGTTATAATTCCACCTGTTCAGCCAGCATAAACATGATGAAACGCTTGAACATGTAGGAAAGCGACGTTTCAATCTGCTCTGTCTGCAGTCTCTCATCCACCGCCGCTATGTTTACATTAGCACAGCTTGTTAGCTTGGCGGCTAACACTGAATCGTAAACATGTGTAAGTCATTTAGTTGAGTTGTGAATGACTTTAGTTCCCTCTAGTAAGCAGTGATCCAGCGTTTGTGTCTGGAGAATTTATTATGAAGGGTGGAATGGAGGGTGGAATGGAGGGTGTGAAGCGGCGATGCGCTGTTATTGACAAGGGCGCAGAGCAGACTAGCCTCAGACAAGCCTCCTGTTTTTATTTTATTATCTTCATAAAGTATAGGAGCAACGTAACCCTCGGCTACACAAGCTCAAACAAACATCAGCAGAGGGAGGACAGAGGACAGGAGGAATGACTGATACTGACTGATGTCTGTGTTCTTCAGTCTTTATAAACTTCATTCAGGAATATTATTTATTTTATTAATATTTTAGATTTGTTTTCAGTGAGATATTAATGAGTTTATATGGTGACCGCTCTAGAAACAACATGTAGCCTAGTTGTATTTTAAATATTCAATTCTAATCCGTAATAAGTATAGCTAAATTGCACACATAAATATTTCTTTATTTATCGCAAGTCATATCGTCATCGCAATATTGAACAATGTTATCGCACGTCGCATTTTCCTCATACCTTGCAAGCCTAATCCAAAAACAATGGAAATGTCATCAATACTTGAAATGAACTAGAATTACCGCCTCGCGGCTGTATGTCTCCGCCAACAAGTCAAGTTACAGTTTACATCCATGTCTGTCTAAAATGTCATCACTACATCATTTTATCCTGTTAGAAGTGTGTGTGAAATTTTCATAATTAGAACGTGAATTCTTGAGTTATGGACAAAAACATGCTTTCAGAGGTCACAGTGACCTTGACCTTTGACCACCAAATTCTAATCGGTTCATACTTCAGACCAAGTGGACGTTTGTGTCGAATTTGAAGAAATTCCCTCCAGGCATTCCCGAGATATTGCGTTCACAAGAAGAGTAAAGACGGGCAGCCAACCGGAAAACATAATGCTTCTGGCCACGGCTGTTGCTGGCATGGAGGCATAAAAACGATTCTCTTGCCCTCAGCGTATAGCTTAATCTTGTTCCTAAATGAAAGAGACTGCTGCTGTTGTTCCTAGGGATGTTAATAATTAACCGTTTAACCGTTAACCGACATATTTTAACAGATTAACGCTATCGGTTAAAATGTTAATAGAAATGTTAATAATTAATTAAAAAGCTGAGCGGCTAAGAGGAGCGGCTTGTCACTTTAAGGAGAAAAGCTGGTCCACCTTAACAGCCCACCTTAAGAGGCGGAGTCGGAGTTGCAGGATACAGGAAGTTGGCTCCGGCCTCTCGAACTCGCTTGAGTGGAGGAGTTGTAGCATTTATCGACCGACAAATAAACTGTACATTCACAGCTATAACGCCACCAACAACCCCACACTCACCGGCGCCAAACACACACGCGGTCTGTCGGAAATTTGTTAAAGTGTGTGGCGGCGGCGAGCACGAAGACACCGGCAATGCTAGAGCTGCTAACATGGCACAAATACACACACTGTTTGTCGGACACACGCTTAAGTTATAATACACTAGATCATAATTATTGATTGTGTGGAATATAACAAAAAATAAAATTACACTGACAAGCACACACTGTTATAACACTGATGTAACTGCATCATGCACCAAAAGTAGTGTTAAATATGGCACTAAAGTACACACTTTAGAAGAATGTGTATGCATACAGTTAACCTCACATTTTAAGCATATACTTTACTTTCCTAATAAATGCTCCGACAGCTTTACATGCATGTAGAATGCTTGAAAAAGAACCATGTCATTTCTCCATGAAGCTCTTTAAATGTGGACTATGACGGAACATCTTAATGTTTCTGTAACTGTACCAGAGCAGGTGTGAGCTAAAGCCACCACATTAACAAATATGACACGCACAAGGTTGTTGTACTTACTGACATATAAATACATGAACATACTGTATATACAAATTCATTGTGCTTTCTGATGCACAAGGAAATACAGTCAATTAAATAAACCACTTCCGAAACAAAATCCAGGTTGAGCTTATCAAACCATCGTACAGGTCAATCAAAGTTTTCAACTATAAAAATATAAGTGATTTGTGGACATCACTTTGGGTTCTGGTAGCTTTGACTAGCACTTGTTTGTATAGACTTAACTATTAATTGATTACTCAAAATATCCACCACTGATAATGATAATTGTGTGTTGTAGCCTCCTGTAGATACACAGCAATGTGGATTCAAACTATTATAATTATTGCCTGTGAAATCAACGTGGCTCCTCTCTACTGGGTTATGCATATATTGTTGCTGCGACTTGCATGTCGTAGTAATTCCAGCAGTTCTGTGTACTGTTAGTATCATAAATGACATTCACAGTTTGTTTCTGTTGTAGCACTTACCACTGAGTGTCTGGCTCTTTAAAGTGGGAAGACCTTTCTGTCTGCGCTCTCTGTCCTTCTTGTCCAGAGAACGAGAGCGAGATCTCGGGCGCTGTTCTCTGGAGCGAGAATGAGAGCGTCGATGTCTCGACCTTCTTGAGCGGGATGTAGATCTTGATCTTCTTCTCCTGGGGGATCTGAAAAAAACAAAAAGATTGAAGATTGAATTAACCGCTACTGTACATGCTTTCTGAAGTGTAATTTACTCCTCAGGATGCATTGACTATTGCAGCAGATCACAAAAAATGCTTTGACAAGTGTAACCTGTGCCCCAACAAAAACTATGACAAACAGAACTGTATTTGATAACCTCTAACTGAAATCCACAGCACTACACAGTTATCTATGATGAGCAGCCTCTTACCTTGAACCAGATCTGGATCTTGATCTCCTTCCGTAGCCTCTGTGTCTGCCCTCCCGCCTCATAGTTGAGTCTTCTCTTGAATTTCCCTATTGATACAGTGATGACATGATAATTTTTTTCAAATGTAAATGCAGTGAAACTTGAGCTGTAAGCCAAACGCCTTTCTCTCACAGGAGAGACGTTTAATCAGGTTTAAACTGGGTTTGAAGATTTACCTGTGGTTGCGAATAAGCCTCATTTAAGGAGCGATATCCATCTAGCATCATATGATGTTCGTGACTCATTCCTCCACCGTGCTGAGGGATGACAAAGAGACAGCCACAGGAGATAGTTAAAAAACAGGTACCAAAGGGGCATTGACCAAAGTAAATTTTAAGTGAAGCTTGCAGCTCCACAGATTTGATCCTTTACTTAAAGGGACTGTTTGTAAGAATCAGAAATGCTTATTAACAGCGACACCCGTGGCCGCTAAGTCAACGAAAGTCAGCGTCGGACTCGCGCTTGCTCGCTCTAAATAGGCATGAACGAGCATCGCTCAAAACAGTGAGGCGAAAACAACTTCAAGAATCCCGATTACAAGACAGCAAGTTGTGTAGTGTGAACACTACGGCAATATGACGACTTTGAAAGTCGTGTAGTGTGAACTTGGCTTTAGTTGAGTAATGATATAATGCAGTTGTAATTGAATACCTCTATACCACCGGTCTGTCCCGTCATATGTGGATGAACATTCTCTGGGTTAGGCATCTGACCAGGAATCCCTCTGTCATGACAAAATATACACAGATAGTGAGTCTGGGCATTATAAACCTACAAAGGCAATATAATACACACAAAAAATTTTACACCAAAACAATTATAGTAGTAGGCATGTCATAGCAAGAAAGGCGCAGATGTAAATTATTAACATTAATATGGTCTGCATCAATTCAGGGATTTCAATTCCACAAACTTGGTGTTGTGCATGCTGGCTCAGTGGTATGACTTACTAGGACATTTTAATATGACAGAGTAAAGAATAATGTTCTTAGTTTCACCTGTGCTTTTAATGCTGAGACAAGTCAATATTTGCAGTAAAACGGGCCTCTCACAAGTAAATTATGTGTTTCCATCAACTAGTTTTATGCACATTACAGATATGTATATAAGAAGTGCCGTTTTGTTTATAAGCCCTGGCAGCCTCCTTCTCCCTCTTGGAAAAATCCAGAATCTATGAAGTTCAACTACTTGACACATGAAGTCCCCCTCTCAAGTTTACATATCACATTTGTTTAAGTTACATACTGGACCGGGATTGGCTTCAAAAGTCGTTGCAATTACGTCACAAAATTCCCTCATATGTACAAGGATTATACTGAGATTATAGGAGGAGCAAAGAAAAACTTTTCGTCTTCAGTAAATGAATGTGAAAACAGCCCTCTAGTGTGTGGACATACATCATTTTGCATAGTGATGGTAAAACAGCAAACTGAAGGAACAATAAACAAAACACACTTGAGAGGAGGGGGACTTTAACCCGCCTCGCCCCAAAAACACACAAATTAACTAACAAAGAAAACTGAAACTTAACTGAAGAAAACGCACATTGATCCTTTTCTTTTTGTGAACTAAAACCTGGCTACACCAGAGTCAGTATAGGTTGTAACAGCAGATATTTTGCCCTCTAACAGCTGATTGAAAAGATAAGTGAATGTATTGCTACATGTCAGCCGCATTGACTGCAAGCAAGGCATTTTCTTTCAGCTGTCAAAGGTGAAATACCTGCAATGGTGTGATATATGCAACATTCTCTGAAGTCTTAACCTAAAAATGTTATGTTGTGCTGTTGTTCCTGCACTTTCATACAAAACAAATGCATCAGCATAAATACAGTTTTTGAAACTCACTGTGACTGGACACTGCCTTCTTTAGCCATTATATCCTCAGGTTCATCGTCGTAGTCAAAACGGTCAAGGAGTTTCTGAGGGAATATATATTGTACACAGTTAATAATACAAAATGATTTGTATATGATCAAACCCGGTTATGCTGTGACACTGAGCTGTGCTATTACCTCAGCTAAAGAGCTTTTCTTTTCTGAGTGTGCGCTGTACGGGTTGAGCTGGGCCACAGGCATCTGGGGTTGGATTGGTATGTCGTTTGCAATGGTGGCTGCCAGGGTCTTATCTGCCTGCTGGAAGTTCTGGAGCATCCTCTGCAGCTAAAGGAGGGAGAGGTCAGTCAGAATCTAAACAAATTCTTTATCTGCCAAGATACAGAACAGATAGAGCACTCACACCAATTTACTGCTTACCTCTTGACCATGTGGAGACTGAAAAAGCTGTGCCACAGCAGCTAAGGCATCAGGACCGGGTAGCTGGGGCACAGCAGGCACAACTGAGGCACTAGTGACAGGACGCTGTGTCTCTGGTTGGGGGTAAGCGGGAACTGTTCAGATACAAGAAAAAGATTGACGTCTTTGCATGATATCATTACATGCAGTTTATCAAACAGTGGACAAATTACAACCTGACTTTACCATCAGGTAACACTCGAGTGCATTGTTAAAAAGCTTTCAAACATTGCCCCAAAATAATTAGATTCATTTCTCTACCTCCAACCTCCATTTCAGGGCCAGGTACAATGGCTCCATTGACCATATCCATCAGAGGCTGAATGATGTCCATGTCAAACACACCATTCTTCTGCCACAGGTTCAGCACACGGACAATTTTGCTCTGATTAAGAAAACAAAAATCCCACACTTGAGATATTTCTTATTATCATTTATTGTAAGTATATAAAATACCACAAGCACTAACATACAAAATAGAGTACCTTATCATCCTCTGAACAGCGGTAAAGGTTTTGGAAGGTTTCTGTGAAGTTCTTCAAGAATCTGGGTCCAAATACATCCTTCTCAACACCAAACTGATGCCGCGACTGTCGAACAATTGAATCCACCACATACAAACCGGGGACTTTTAATTCTGGCTTGCACTTTTGGAAACAAACAAAAACAAAATTGTCTCATGAGAAATTGCATTTATAATGTGCACTTTGGAACTCAAATGTGTAATATAATGTACAGTAAGAGTAATACATACCTTCTTGATGAACTTTTCGACAATCTGGACAACATGTTTGTAAAGCTAATAAAAGACAAAAATTAACATCAGTCACAGTATACTAGATAATAATTTAATCATGCAAGACATAATCACAGAGGCAGGGAACAGCAATGAAAAATTGTGTTCCCATTTACTACAGGATTTCTGTAAATCAGTCAAATAACCTTTCAAAGCTTTCAGCCATTACCTACCAGTGCAGTTAAGCTAAATGGAAAGGGACACGTTTTAAAAATTGAAAAATACAAAAATGTCTGCGCAAACTATAAGGATGCACTGATTCTCCTTTTTCAGTCCTAATATCGATAGCGATACCTGGGTTTTGGGTATCGGCCGATACCAAGTACCGATCCAATACCGGTCAGTTAGTCACTGGGATCATTCTTTAATGTGTAAGGCAACATCAGGCTTGACTTAAACATTGCTTTCTTAACTTTCTAAAAAACAAATTAACAAATAAATACATAGATATAAATGTACTGAATTGATATTTATTACTAAAATAATTAATTGTACACCAGCAATTTAAAAAAAATCTTGGAAATTAACAGGAATTACAATTTTGGTGTAAACATTTTTAATGCAGCAACAAATTGCTCAAAACTTAAAACAGTAATTAAAATTCCAGTGTATAATGTATATAGCATATAAACTACAATATAGAATTGAATTGATTAGATCGGCCCCACTGTCACCGATACCCGATCAAGCTATTTGAGTCAGTATCGGCTCGATATCCGATCCGGTATCGGTGGATCCCTAGCAAACTACTAACACAGCATTCCCTTAGGGCATCTCTACTTGTATGCTCAAGACATCCAAACACACGTCTTTTCACTAAAATACAGAAAATGCACCCATCTCTAAAATGCCATCTATAGCTTGTCACTAGTCAGCAGAGCTGCTGGAGCAGCACAGTTTAGTTGTTGCTCACTCACTGACTACCCAGTAAGTAGCCAACGAGGTAATCCCCTTTGGTAGCCATATCTCAGTCGATTGAAGACATAGAATTATGGGCATCCATCAATCCAAACTACTGGAGGTGAGTAATTGATGTGAAAATTAGAATCTGTAGGTATAGTATTCATTGAGGTAATGTTTCTCAAATCAGATGATGAAAGATAGCAACAATTAAGACAGGCAAATTATCATTATTCTGTTATTTACTGCATATTACAAAACTCATAGTAGGTCAAATCACAAGTCACGATGTTTTGGGTATAATAACATTCTTTAATTCTAAAACAAGTAATCCAAAAGTCTAGGAGACCACCACTTGCATTAGCCACTATTTGCTATAATTGATACAGTAGTCACTTTACCTTGATAGCTTTGATGGCTGATTTTGTTACAGACATCATCTTAGCACGGGATATTGGAGGCTTCATGTCAATCATGGAGAATAACTGATTGTTTAAAAAAAAAAAAAGAATTACATCAGTGAATTTAAAAATTAAAGAAAAAATACTACAACAATAATAATAATATACAATAACATTTGAATATGCATTGACACCACTAAACTACAGTAACATACAGCGATTCCCACTAGTAGCTAATAGGCAATTCAGTAACAGCAAATTCTGAATATAATTAAGAAAATAGATGGCTTAAATAAGATTTTCCATGAGCTAAAGCACTATTTATTTTCATAAACCTGCATATCCAGGTAAATACAGATTATCCCCATTCTCACAACACCTGGGTTTTTAAAACTTGTCTTCTGAGCAGCCACAATAACGTCACATGATTTCTGTTCTTAGCTTGATAAAGGGAACAACTTACACTACCTATAACCATATTCAAGCATCTATGAGTGAGAAGAGTGGCTGTGTGTTTGTGTTTTCTTAGTGTAACTCATTGACAGTGCTTATTGTTTACATCAGGCTCACTAACGTGCATCTCAACGTTACAGATATGTGTAAGTACATGTCGATATTTACTGTAGCTTGGATCGCAAAAACACTAGCCAATCAACTTCTACAAGAATGCGTAACAAATAGAAAAATTAATGGTTATTGGTGTTGATATCCGTGGCTAAAAGTCTGGACAAACAATGCTTTAACGCACGTGCAATGCCTTGATTTATACATGTGGAATTGTATTTGAAAGCGTCATAATATAATAATATAATAAGCAGCACGCAAGTTAATATAGCAGCTAAAGTCCTAAAGTCCATTATGTCCCACCACCAACGACACACACACACACACGTAAAAAAGACACCAAGACAAAACGACATTCCAGTGTGTCTCGTGTGTTATGTGTATGCTTTACTCATGTTGGTTTGGTGCGTTAATAACGTTAAACTACAGTTACATTGAACTTCCTGACATAAAGCAGCATTAGAGGCCACATCTTTATCATTAATACTGAGAGCAGGACACAATGAATACTGTGTGCGTGCGACATTAAGCTACAGATATATTGTTATCCTAACGTTACTACTGACAACAGTTATCATAGTCTCATCACAGTCTGAGGGGCGTAACAGTTAAACATTAGCTGGATACTGAGCTCACAGGCCTCACAAGATTAACTCACGTTGAACTCGATGATTTAAGCTAACAAATCCAATAATGTTTACGGTTTAACCAACCACGTTCAAGAAAGCCAACGTCAGCCAATTCGTCTGTTTAAGTTGAATATAATTACTATTAGCTCAGCTTTCTAACAAGTTAGCTCTCGTTAAAGTAAAGCAGCTGACATTAGCATTAGCGTTAGCATCGGCTATCATTAGCGTTAGCCTGCTCTGGGCTAAACACGAGCTATCGTTACCTCCATGTTGAACGCGTTCACTGCATCCATGATGGCTTGTTATTGGGGAATCCGGTAGACGAACACTTCTTCTCGTTACTCTACCCGAGCAGAACCATGTGCGGTTATATATTGTGAGGTAACAACATAAAGTGAGTCTGATGTCACATCGTTGGTCAAAGCTCTGCTAGGAAGGAATGGCTGCCGAGCTTCGCGCTTCGAGGTTCCACCTCTTCCGGTCA
>CAKALG010015043.1:0-11341 GCA_916700815.1 Helicolenus hilgendorfi | reverse complement strand
CAAATTGATAATAATTTGGTGGTTTAGGCTGTTGGTCATTGTGGAGGTGTCACTTTGGGCTCAGACATATATACTTACGTCACCACTATGTATCAGACATCAGATAAGACGTCTTCCAGTAACAAATACACAGGAACATGGTGATCATAAAATATTATCAATGGTGCAAATTAACTATTAAACTAAGTACATTTACTCAAGTTATGTACAATCTTAAGGTACTTGTACTTCATGTTACTTTATACTTCCACTGTACTACATTTATCTGACGGAGACTGGTTGCTTTTTAGATTAAGATTTCACATACATTTTATGGATTAATCCTTGCTATTATATGAGTACACATGCTAGTTATTCCTCTTCCTCCTCCACTCTGATCTCTCTACTTCCCTTCTGATGATGCACACTGTTCACACATGCTGGTTGTTGCAATGCACGATAGGAAAAAGCAGAAGTAGTGGAACAAAAAGTGGTGAAGAAGGATGTCGCACTCAATTACTTGGAATCAGAGGCGAGACTCTAAAAGCAATTTTCATGCATTGGTCAATTTTGAGATTTGGGGGCTATTTTGCTTCCGTCTTCTTTCAGACTAGTGGAAAGAAAACATCAAAAAATATACATTAAGGATTTTATTTTACTACTTTGTTTATGTGCGTCTGTGGATTTCTCCCAAATAACAATAAAAATAACATTTATTATATTTCTCTTTATACTTGAAATATGCTTCTTGTACATTTCCACCAACTGTAACCACTGCCTTTTGACTGAAATTGCTTTTATTTTGCCTTTTTATTATTATTTATTGCATTTTAAACCTTTTATTTGTTGATTTTATTCTCTTTTATTCTTCTTACCTGCTTCTTTTTTTAACTTAATTATGAAAAAAATAAGTTTGCTGCATGTATGTTACATACATAAACTTGCTTTTCCTACATAACTAATCCAGTATTATTTTTAAAGAGTGGAGGTACTGTTTATTTTTGAAACTGAGTGCTTAACTCGTGCTCTAAGACAACACGGATGAACGTATTTGCATGCATAAACCGTCCCTGTTTGCTGAAGTAACAAGCTGCACAACACAGGATGAGGAAATGAAGTGGAGCAACAGAGTGACTTCACCCTTTTACTGCCTTGCAAATATCTCTCTGGTGAAAAAACAAGAGCCCTTTGCCCGGACGTATCACCTCAACAACACCGGCCTGCGTCTGCTGCTCTGACAGCTCATGGTATGTAAATCTAAATAGAATTGGGACTAACATATAGTTTTAAACTTGTATTGTGTTCTTTAAAGTCTAAAACCGTTGGTGAATGTGTGGTAAGAAGAGTTCATGAAAAGCAGGAAATGAAAGTGCTGCATTGAGTTCATGTTCCGACTTGAGGTCTTCGCAGCAACAGGGACTGGCTCCTGTTGAGCCAATGAGACTATGATTGATGCAACAGGTAGTTAATGAGTAACACAGGAGCGGTGCAACCTTCAGCAGACATTTGTTCAGCTCTTACTGCGTGACTCATGCAGTCACAAGAAGCACACAGATCGGCTGCGTTTGTTTATTATACCGGCAGGACTTGGATAACAGGACTTCTGTGGAGGCCTTTATGAGTTGTTTTGTTGGTTGTGACTGAGAAACAGAGCTGCTGTTATGGTAAGTGGTGTACTTTTTTATACAAGGAAGTTAAATATTGTTTGTATTTTTTAGATATCACCAATTGTTTTATCTAAAAATCATTCTCCATCGGTCTGTCCATGTTGCACTTAACCACCACAGGAGGTTTTCATGTGACGATCACACAGGCCGCAGTTAAACGGACTCACTTTATAGCACCCAGGAAGTGAGGTCTGGTCAGTTAATAGCTGCGACTACAGCGGTTGTTGCTCCTATGTTTGACTTCCAGTGTGGTTTCTGTGGTGGTAAGATGTGGGGTTTGTGATTGATGTCACTAAAAATCAAACAATTCCCCCTTCCCATCTTTCTCAGGCTGACCCACGAACTCAGCCTCCGGCCTCTGGCACGTCGGCGTCTAAACTCGACTCGGTGCAAGGCCAGGTCAACGAGGTTAAAGTCATCCTGAAAGACAACATCAGCAAAGTGCTGGAGAGGGGCGACAGATTAGACGATCTGATCGGCAAGACTGATGACCTCCAGGCGTCTGTAAGTATATCTGAACTCTCTATGCTGATGTTCATAGATAACGTTTTCATATATGGCTCAGCAAGGATGGTAAAAACGTGTTTTACGGTGGTGGAAAGTACATTTCAAGTACTGTAGTTAAAGGGACAGTGTGTGATTTGGCAGCATCTAGTGGTGTGGTTGCAGATTGCAACCAACTGAGTATCCCTCCACTCACCGAATGCGGTTTTACACTCTTCAACTCACGTTACCGCAGTTTCACGAGTCTGCCGGAGAACTATGGTGGCCTTTAGGTAACGTAAAAAAGTCTCTCTAGAGCCAGTGTTTGGTTTGTCCATTCTGGGCTACTGTAGAAACACAGCGGACTCCATGAAGACGAGATATGAAGGGCTCGTTCTAAGCTAGCAAAAACACAACAATTCTCAGTTTCAGCTGATTATACACTACTGAAAACATAGAATATTATATTCCATTTCTGCTAGTAAATCCCCCCACTGGCCCTTTAAGTACAATTTTGAGATACTTGTACTTTACTTTTCAGAGGGAAATATTGTACTTTTATTTGGTGTTTCAGGTGTGTTAGCGGCCAATGTAGCCTGGAGCCTCTAGCTTGCAGCAGAGATGATCAACAGGCTACAGAGGTCTCACTCCTTCAAACTTCACATCTCCAATTTTATGTCATTTTCAAACTTGTAGTCTTTTACGACGGAGTATTAGGGCCACATTGAGGAAAAAAAAAATCGGAGATTATGAGAATAAAGTCGTAATATTACGAGAATAAAGTCGCAATATTATGAGAATAAAGTCATAAATTTACGAGAAAAAAAGTCGTTAAATTACGAGAATAAAGTTGTAATTTTACGGGGAAAAAGTCGTATTATTACGAGAATAAAGTCATAACTTTACGAGAAAAAAGTCGTAAAATTACGAGAATAAAGTCGTAATTTTACGGGGAAAAAGTCGTATTATTACGAGAATAAAGTCATAACTTTACGAGAAAGTCGTAATATTACGAGAATAAAGTCATAACTTGTACGTGTAATTTAGAGGGGAAATAGAGCAGCCTGTGTGAAAATGAGGAACGTGGAGCATCTTGTGAAGTTATACTTTAGTTTAGGTTTCACAAATAAGGAAATACGTCATCTTTTGGCACATCAGCAAAGATATGAAAAGATTGTGCAAGAAACTGTGTTGTCCTCTCGCCCGTTTTGTTGGTTGCTGGTAATATGTTTTCCTTATATCACAACTTTTTTTCTCGTAAAGTTACGACTTTATTCTCGCAATATTACAACTTTATTCTCATAATATTGTCTTTATTCTCAAAATCTCATATATTTTTTTTCCTCAATGTGGCCCTAATACTCCGTCTTCATTTTCAGACCCAACTGAAGTTCGTCAGACTTCACACAGCTCCCTCTGGAGACACTAAAGACGTTTTACAACTTATTTCACATATGAATTAGTAATCTCCACAACCTATTAACAGACTTTAATGTGTATAATCGGTGGAGTTCCCCTTTAAGTAAAAGGATGTGGGTATTTCGGCCATGACTTGTGTTTCATTGGGGTTTCCTGTCTGTTTCTTCTCAGGCTGACTCGTTCCAAAGAACATCCACACGGGTCGCCCGGAAATACTGGTGGAAAAACATTAAACTGATGGTTATAATCGGCGTGATTGTGCTGATCATCGTGATCCTCATCATCCTCTTCGCCACAAAAGTGATATAAAAAATCCTCTCCTTTAACCAGCTCAGGACTGAAAGCAACAACAAAGCCGGTGGATAAAGCTCACCTCTTTTATTGAGCATTTAATTTTTTGCACTCACGAGAAGAGTCTCCCGATCATTTCAGCTCAAAACAAACATATTTCAAGATGAAAATGTTGATGTAAAATCCAAAAAAAGGGTGCATGATTTTGTAATATCTGCAAGCTTATTGATTAGGCTGCTCTGCGATACGATGATAGAAACTTGGCTGAATTACTTCCTCGAACACTCCAACAGTCTTTAACGTGTAATATTTCACAAAGGATCACAAATCCGAATGTTTCTTATTTTTATTTTATCGCATTTCTTTATGTCCAATTAACTGTGTATATATATATTAACTTATATATACTGTATGTTTATGACTGAAACTCTGTAATGACATATGTATTATATGACTGATAAATATGATAAAGAGGATAATTGTAACAACGCATTTGATGCATTCTTTGCTACCACAACACTGTATAATATATATATATATATGTGTGTGTGCGATCTGTTCCAGTCAATCTAACATTTCAGTCTGTGTAATAATAAATGAAGCAAATTCACAAATAGCATCTGAGAAACATTAAATACAAAAACAAGAAGGGATGAGGAACGCAAACTGCAATCTAAATAAATGCAAAAAACACCAAAACTTGTAACAACGAACACGCCGGTTAATGTCGAGGAAATGTGCTGTAGGTTCATAGCGCTCTTCGTTATGTTCTTACAATCAGCTTAAGTGCTCTTTGCTGGATACCATCATCTCTCTGGCCAATGCTCCACCAGCCCACTGCTGTCTTTTCATCTCTCTGAAACCTGAATGAAAAACAAACAGAAACAAATCAGTTTTAGATGAACAAAAACCTGTTAAAATTAAAAAATAAAACAGGAATCCCCCGTGTTTATAATGTCCAATGTAAAAAAAACAAACAATTATTTTACAGTTTAAAAAAAAAAAAAAGTTAGTCCATAAGCTAGAAATCCTGAAGTGCAATAAATTGAAGAAGTCAAAATACTAAATGGAAGAAACCTTCGATTGGTCATAAAAAAAAATACACATTACAGAAAGCATTACATGCAAACTTGTTGTTTTACAAAAGGTTATTAAGAGGAAAATTTGTTACAGGAAAATTAACAAAAAGAGGAGTCTTTTCCATCGCTGTCAGTAAGACAAAACAGAGCAATACATGTACACAAAGTAAAGCACTTTATCCCCCCCGACACAGTCTCGAACCAGGTTTTAGCTCATGGACTACTGGCTACAAGAGCTAAATAAAGAAAACAAGCATTTTAGATAAGATTAGGAATGCATATATTAACAATAGGAACTGGAAAGTCCAGAGAATGCTGTACATTTCCTTTGAAAAGCAAATAGTTATTTTTACATATTTATAAATCATTACTTGTGGGTGAAGTAAGGGCCTGTAAAAAATGACAATTACATGTGTATATTTTTAAGTTTTTACATTACAAACAGTTGCAAAGAAATTAAAATGGAAAGAAAGATGACAAAGCTTGGACGTGTCCCATATTGTTTAGTTTAGAAATGCTGATACAGGATGTTGTAAGACCATACCAAATGGCAGCATTCGAGAGCGTATGCTTCTCGTACCCGGTCCGCATTGAGCGGGCCCTGAGAGTATCTGGGAGTCAGCTCATGGCCTGCAAGGAAGCTCCGCTGGCAGGTACAAACAAGGTATGTCAGAGTTAGGAGACAACATACTTCCTTTTCTGTTTCCTTGCACATCCTTAACTTTGGCATCCATTTACTGTAGTAGCAGTACTTTACCTGTTAACTTTACAGTTAAAAAAAAAAAAAAAAAAAAAAAGAAGGTGCAAAAGAGGCAGCAGAAGGCCGGCTGTTAAAATAATCGGCACAAGAGTGTAGCCTCTATGTTACCACTACTGTAAAGCACTTGAGGGTGCTGAGAAAAAGAAATTTACAAGAAGAAAAAATTATACATAATGTTACCAAACAGCAAAGTAAATATAACTACTTAAAAGTTTAAAGGAAGAGGTGTAGTTGTGTCTTTACATACCTACTTCAAGTCGAGGGTTCCCTCCATTAATACGGCTTGTAACTGTTGGTGTGACCACCACGCCGCGGCGACTTGCCGTATCCAATGGATTGATCTAGAAGTGTGTCGCAAAGTCTAATTTTTATCATTTCAAAAGTAACAGGAAACGAATGGAACAGCTGACGTGAAACTGAAGCTGGTCGGGGTGATGTACTTACTGTTGTAGTCACCATATCCATAATAGTTGTTGTAGCCGGGGTAATCATAGCCACCATATCCTTGGTTACTGTAACCATAATTGCCATAATTGCCATAATTGCCATAATTCCCGTAGCCTTGATTCCAGTAGTTGCCATAACCCTGGTTCCAGTTTTGATTGGGACCTGCAATTAAACAAAAACTTTAAAATCAGTTTTTACAGAACAGTGTTGTTGCCATTTGATTCTTTTAGCCTCTGATTCCTGTATGTTTTGTGTCTGTTGTTGTGTTTTGGTTTGTTATATTATGATGTTGTCTGTCCCTGTTTGTACTTGTACATGTTTATGAAACTTCATTACGTGCTGCCAATCTTGACCAGAAGAGAGATTGTATCTCAATAGCACCTTTCTGGTTAAATACAGAATGACATTATTTCATTTTTGGGCATTTTAACCCTTTATTACAGCCAATATCCAAGACAGTATTTCATTATAAATGATCCATTAAGAGCAAATCTGTATGAAAACAGTGGAGTAAAGATGAAACACTTTGGTTTTGTGGGGGGGGTTATGTGCCAGACTATTTCATGGGTGGGGACAGTGACTTACGGGGTTTTTCCACTGGCATTTTTGAAACCATGCTACACTGATTTGCATTTCTTTTCTTTTCAGTAGCAAAATAACACCAGACTTTTATTGTGAAGGATTTATAGGAAATTAAATTTGTTTATCACCAAATTAGCGGAGCTTTGTTAGCGGTTATTCTTCAATAAAAACAAGTCTACTATTACTATTTTATTGTGAAGAATATAGGAAATGAAATGTGTTTATCCACCATTTTACAGCCGCTCCTTTCTTTGACCACTGGTCACAGCCGTGGTTACATACACCCTCAAGCGAGTAGCTCTGCTGTAATGGAGATGCAAAGTCCTGCCGTGCTGGGATGACGCACCGAGTCAAATCACGCCAGGATATGAGTATGGAGAAGAGGCTTTATTGGAGTCTCATGGTGATGACAGGACTCCTAAGTCACTGTGCCCTGCCAAGAATTAGTCTTGACACATAACCTCCCAAAACACCACCACAACCTCACTTTTACTCTCCTGTGTTATACAGATAAAACATACTGTATAAGACATAGTTAATTCTTTAGTGAGCTTTATAGGTGCTAGATATTTACTGAAAAAAAGGTGTATTATTTATATTTTTCTATACATGTAACATGTGTTTTCTATGAACACATAGTTTTCTCCACTCACCACCGCCTCTTCCTCGAGACCTGGATGAGTATCCACCTCTTCCTCCCCAGTACTGCTGCTGCTGGTACTGCTCCTTGGACATTGCCACTTTTATTTCACACTAAAGGAACCACCAATTAAGTTTTATTTCCACAGTTATGGTCGTGTGTCAGTTATAAAAAAGCCACCATAATATGTGCCAAACCCATTAGCAGGTAATAAAGTTAAAGGAGGCCTGTACCTTGCTTAGTCCAATATTGTGGTACTTTTTCTCCATGATCCCTTTAACTGGTTCTTCCTCTTTGAATGTGATGAAGCAGAAGCCTCTCCTTTTGTTTGTTTTGTTCTCCATGGGTAGTTCAATTGACTCCACCTGTTCACATTATCCATAAATGTAGAACATAATATGAGAAGTGTTTAATTATGTTTATAATTTTGATTTACTAGTGCGTAGATGTCAGTTTGTCAGGAGCCCTACACAGTCGTACAGACCCACTAGAAAGAAATTCATAAAATGGATAAACGACTGTGATACCAATGAGCCACAGTACGAACTAACAGCTAAAGTTAGAAATAGACATACCTCTCCGAAGGCACCGAAATACTCTCTGACTTTCTCCTCGGGAGTGTCCGGAGAGAGACCACCAACAAAGATCTTCTTCACGGGCTCCTTGCTCTTCATGGCCTTGGCTTTTTTGGGGTCAATGACCTTTCCATTGAGTTTATGTTCCTTCTGTGTGACAACCTTCAAAACAAAATAATCAATTGACAAAAGAGGTCAAAAGAGCTTTAACTATTTTCATTATCAATAAATCTACTGGTTCATTTTCTCAAGTCATTAATGTTTTTTTTCTGTGTAAAGTAAAAAAAATTGCAAAAAAGGGAGCAATTCAATAAAAAGCAGTCCATAGAGCCCAAGGTGACATATTAAAATAGATAATTTTATCCAAAACTCAAAAATATTCAGTTTACAAGAGAAAAGCAGCAACTTCTCCCATTTAAGACGCTGGTAACAGCAGATAATTGGCATTTTCTTGCTTATTCAGCCCACGTTTGTGCCTCTCCTGTATTACCATTACATTCAAGTCATAGGGCTAGGCATCTAATTTTGCCTAAACATAAGCAATATTAGCAAAGATTCTTAAAATACAGCAAAAATACAAGATTAATTCCCTATTTGACAGCTTAATTTTACATTATTAGTTAGCACTATGCATGTGGCATTATATGTACTCTGATTTGCAGATTATATATATTTATATATATATGATGTAAACACTGCTTATGGGAGCAGGACAATACCTTGTCAACACTGTCAGGTTCTTTGAAGAGCACAAAGCCAAAGCCCCTTGAACGGCCAGTCATGGGGTCCAGTTTCAAAGTGCAGTCTACAACCTCGCCATACTTGGAGAAGTAATCTTTCAGGTCCTTCTTGGTGGTGTCCCAGCTGAGCCCTCCGACAAACATCTTCCTGTTGACAAAAACCAAAATTTGAAGAAACCATAACTCATAATACAGTTTGAAAAAAAACAGTGATCCTTTACTTAAAAGGTGCAGTGTGTAGGATTTGGCGGCAATGAGTTGTGTGGTTGCAGATTGCGAATACCACCGCAACGGTCGAAGCTTCGAAGCATTTGGGTCAGCCCTAGAAAACATACTTATGAATATTATATTCAATTTCTGCCAATGGATCCTCCGAAATGTTACTCACTGTTACTTTAAGTAAAAGTACTAATAGTACACTGTGAAAATACTCCACTACTAGTAAAAGTCATGCATTCAAGTAGTCATTGTGCAGTAAAACGTCAGTGTTTTACTATTATATATCTGATGTTTCTGGATCAATATTGCTGCTGCATTAATGTGTATACAGTATGTTGCATGAAAAGAAACTAAAGCTGTCAGACAAATGTAGTGGAGTAAAAAGTAATGTTTACCTCTGAGATGTAGTGGTATAAAGTTGCATAAAATGGAAATACTAATAGTACCTCACAATTGTACTTAAAGGTCCCATATTGTAAAAAGTGAGATTTTCAGGCCTTTTAGATAGATAGATAGATAGATAGATAGATAGATAGATAGATAGTAACTTAATTGATCCCGAGGGAAATTCAAGTTTCCAGCATTACAGTTCCATAGTGCAAAACATGTTAGTAAAAAAGTTAATAGTGCAAAGTACAAAATACAAAAAAAATATACCAGATATAAAAATACAAGGAGTTTAAGAAAACTGTTAAAAGTGAATATAGTGCAGGGTAACAGCTGTGATACAGGACTATTAAAAAAAGTGAATATAGTGCAGAAGAGACTGTTAAAAATGAATATAATGCAGGGTAACTCCAGTAGTCTATGAAAGTGCACTGTGTGCATTAGTATCTGTCCTGCAGGAGGAAAATAATGTGTTTTTCTTACATTACAGCATGTAATTATGAACCTGAAAATGAGCATGATATGGGACCTTTAAAGTAGTTGAGTAAATGTACTCAGTTACATCCTACCACAGGTAAACAGCAGTTGTTTTGATGTTTCCAACCCATCTGTGGTATCTTAACAGCACCACACTGACAGGTTAAACATGTCTAACTTATTGTAAAGACTAATATAAACTGTAATAAGAGTGTAAATGTCACCTTACCCCTCATCCTCCTCGTTTTTACTGGCATCAATCCTCGACCCCTCGGCCTCTCCTCCCATCAGACCGCAGTCTCCAGCCGCAGACATCGGATCATCGCTGTTCGCCTCTCCATCCTCCTCCATTCTCATCATGGTCGGGTCATCGCTGAACTCGTAGTCGTCCGACATCGTTTTGACTTCTTTAAAAACTCAAAGTACGTCAGAATCCCCCTGCAGAAGCTAAGCTGGTTGCTAATGCTAAGCTAATATTTGTTGTTGTATCATATATCTTAAGCTGTAAACTTAATTGGAGCAAGCTATTTAGTTCGTCTAAGTAAAACTAAACTGTAAAAATTAGTCTGAATTTAGGCTAAATTGTGTTTCATAAAGGTAAAAGATCAGTTTCAGATGCTAAAAATATGATTAGTTTGACAGCGTCGCTTTGTTTTGATCGCAGCTGATTTCCGGTTACTTCTTCTTCGTGTGTGTCTAAAAAAAAGCTGCTCACTAGCGCCCCCACCGAGCCGCAGGCGGAACTGACAGCTCCGAACATGTGTTTCTCTCTGCACTCTCAGTCAAGTCAGTGTTAGCTGATGGCAAAGCACAGCTAGCGAGCAGCTAACAATAACCAACCAGGTAGTCCACCTCTTAGCTCTCGGATACTCTGCGTCACCTGAACTGGCTTACAGGAACCAACAAGGAGTGTTTTTACTTACTTTAACACTGCTAATTATAAGCTAACGTCAGCTAACCAGCTGCAGACTCTCCTTAATAAAATGGCCACTGTTTCACTCCCTGCTGCTACCAGAGCTCTACTGCTGGATATCGAAGGAACAACAACACCAATCACCTTTGTAAAGGTACGTTATATTATATAGATTTATCAGCATATTAATAAGATTATGAGGTCATTATGTAGCCTTTAAAAACGACTCTTTGCATGCTATAATAACAGATGACAGTCAGCAGGTAGCATTACAGCTAAACTAGCTCAGCTTCACGGTGTTTGTGGGTTTGTAGCAGAGTCATAGCTTCAATTTAACGCTACTTTTCCTTTCTCTGATTGTTTATTTACTTGCTCACTCTCTTAATTAATCAATTTATATTCACATTAGATAGCAAAATCTAACTGTAAATGTCAAAATGTTCAGTCAACACCCTGATAAAAACACACCATATGATGCGTTCACGTTCATATCGTAGCTGTAGTAATTATGAGTTACCAACTTATAAATGATTTTTATTATATTGTTTTTATGTTAAATCAATACAATGATACAAATAAACAGTTATACTTCAAAGTAAACAGATACAGTTACTTTATTTTTAGTTTGTTATGTTACTTTATTTTGTTTATCCTGTCATTTGCTTTTATATATACGTATATAT
>CAKALG010015042.1:0-12137 GCA_916700815.1 Helicolenus hilgendorfi | reverse complement strand
TGCGGTCAAGCCAGTCACCACTCGCATCTCCGTGGTTAAATCAGCTGACGCTACAACTGTAGAGCACCCATATACTGACATTTATGGTAAAAAAATACAGTCAAACAGAGCTGACCATGGATGAATAAAGAGAACAGAGCTGACGGGGAGAACTAGCAAGGGACTTGGCGAAGTTAGCGGAAGTATAAACGTGTGACTATGTCTGGTTTTCAAAATAAGGTGTTAACAATAGGGAACTGTTTATAGAAAATAAATATATGGAAATAAGATCGATTGGATTGTATTCACCAGAAGTATAAAATATTACATGTCCCTTATAAATTAAAAAGAAAATACTACTTTATTCTTTGATTTTTGGGTTGCTGGAAAAATAATTATAAATAATGTCTGACAATGACTGATATATTTGACTTCCGGACATCTCTGACTACATACATGCTGAAAATCAAACATATTAAAGTATTAATTTACCTATTTTTCAAAGTAAAAGTCCCTAGAAGTGTATGATTCAACTTTTTCTCATGGTCTAGTGTTAAAAAAGAAAAATCGCAATAAATCATAATATCAAATCGTAGTACTTAAAAATCACAATACATACCAAATCGGCACCCAAGTATCGTGATAGCATGAAATCGGGAGATAGGCGTATTGTCCTAGCCCTAGTTCACACACACAGGCAAACATACAAAATATAGTTTAGCTCACCTAATCTGATTGTACGCCAAACACTGATTTGGAGAGGAAATTAAAAGGCTGCAATGTCAAGTGCTCAACCGAGCTGAATTTTTCACACGCACCAACTCTTTCTCACCCTTTTGTCCTCGTGCACAGACTCTCTCTGCTGCCGTCCTCCCCTTCTGTCACTATATTTCTCTCACTTACTCTGTTTTGCATGCAGCCACATAAACATCATCCTTCCCACCTGCTTTCTGTCACTCTGTTTCTCTCTCTCCTCCCTCTGTCTCCTTTGGCCCCTGGCCAATCTGCCTGGTTTTAGGTAACACCACTCCTCTCCGCCCGCAGTCGCCCACAAACCCACATACGCTGCTGCTGCAGCCGCATATTGCTGCTGAGAGGGAGACTCACAGCCCTCCAGTGTGTTTGTGTGTAGGAGGGTATATGATTGCCTTCAAATATGTGTACCTGTGTGTGGGGCATCTACAGGTGTGTGTGGGCGCGCATGTGTGTCGAAGCAGATGCTATTAGCTCTGACATGTGAGGAGTGATTGGGAGCTTGAGTGTGAGATGCCAAGGGGGAAATCATGGCTCTATCTGGAGAACAGTGTGTGAGATGGAGCTCACTCAGTCATGCTGACCGAACCACCAAGGATGTAGTAGAAAGCTTTTAGTGTCTGTGTGCGGCACTCCTGTGCCTACGTGCATTAGCATGCCTATCAGGTATGAGTGTGTGCACGAGCGAGTTCCCGTACTTCACTACTGTCAATGCATCATGCATGTGTTGTGAAAATATGTCACGCCAGCCCGTCATAAAATTTAGTGGGTCATGAAAAGAAGGCTTATCAAATCACTCCCGGGCGCTGCATCATGCATATGAACAATTTATGCAGAAAGAAAGTGGAAAGCTTTTAAGAGCTTTGGTGATACAATGCGGCGCAGGAAGAGGGATATAACCGACATTACTCATCTGAGTTTAGTGTGTATGTTTGAGAGGGATGTACAAATTTATCCATCCCCATTTATCCATTATCCAGTGATGGCGCCCCTCACTTTCCTTCCATAAAGTGAGAGCAGGGCTCACTTTGTGGAGCTGGATCCTTGTTATTCTCACTTCCTGCCACTGTAGTGGGATAACTGCTACAGTATGGTCCATGTGATCTACTGAAATAGATTATAGTACACTCTAAGGGCACTCCCAAAGTGTATATCTGCAGATCAGTGTTGTTCATCATCTTTAAAATTGAGGTTCATGAATCAGTAAAAACTCTCGACTTTTCTCGACTTAATAACTTACTCACTCAAAAGCATTTATTTTGAACAATTTGGTCATTTAAAAGTCAAATTTATCCCACAATCTTTCCTACTATGAAATATGTGTGCAAGCCTTAAAGCTGCAGTTGATAGAGTTAGAGCAAATATGACTAAAAAAAAAATATTTTTATGAGACAGGTAATCTGAAAAAAGTAATGTGCCTCTGTGTCCTCCAGTGTCCTCAGGTGCTCCTAATGGCATCTGCAAGATTTCACAGACCGGAGGAAAACAACCAATCAGAGCCGAGCTGGAGCCTGCCATCTATGAGCAGCTGTCAGTCACTCGCTGTAAAATGATAAAGTTTGTGACTCGGCAGCCATGTTGAGATCAGTTGAGGAAATACCAAGCACTGCCCACCAGCCAGAGCAAACTTTCTCATTTTACAGCTAAACAGTACACTACAAGATGTTTCTGAAAATATTTAAGGCGAGAAATAGTCATTACAGTAACAGAATATTGATTCATATTTGATCAGCTCTGCCTAGTTTGACCAGTTGATCGGAGTTTGCGAGTGATTGACAGCTGCCTCAGTTGAATGAACAGCCAATAGGAACGCTCTCTCTCTGAAATGACCTGTGATTGGCCAAAGTCTCCCGTAGATTTTTTAATGTCTGAAAACAGAGCCATGAGGTGCAGAAGTCTATCGTTTTCTTTCAAAACACTTGAATTACAATATGCTGAAAAGTTATTATGTCATTTTTGCACAATGATGCCAAAAACATTCTGGCTACTGCAGGTTTATTGTACAGTATATCCTCATCATTTTAGCATCCCATTGACTAGATCTTGTTTTAGGTTTTTTTCACGCTCCCAAGGATAACATTTTTGGGTAAACTCTGCTTGGATTTTTTTTAGCATGAAAATGTCAAAAACACTGAATATTAGCACAAAATATTTCGGACCATCAGCGTCAGTATCCCAGTATTTGCATCCCAGTATCTGCCCTCTAAATCCAAGCTGGTCAAACCCTGCTAGATTTTCCTTCCTGTCTTTCCTTTTTATTTGCCTTTTTTGCCACCTCTTTTTGTTGTTTTTTTGCCTTTTTACAAGGCTTATAACTGGCATTCAGGCACTTGAAGGCTTGCGCTGTGTGTATTTCAACGTAAAGCTGCAAGAAGCTGACAACATAGCAAAGCTTAGCTGAGCCTCTGACTCTTTTGACACCCAAGGGGAATCATTTTAACTAAGCAGACTTTTTGGATTTACGTGGCATCTGCCATACAAAAATATACTGTATATGTATAGTTATGATGCATTTACACATGGCAGAATGAGTTTATGTGTATGTTGTTTCTCTTCTTAAAATGTGTGATATACCTTTCTCTAGCCATATTCATGTATATACTGTACAACAGCAGATCATAAGCTCATCACTATTTATGTATTTTAGTCAGATGGCTGGCAGCTACGCCCCACAACGTAAGAGGATTTACACATTAATCAACAGTGGAAACTCATCTTGCTATGCTGATGTTATTTTCCACTGGCTTCTATGCATTTTGATTCCAACCCTTCATATAGTGCCACTTTATTTGGCTGTAATATCTGATGAGTAAGCACTCTCTAGTATTAATCTGCAACAATCCCTGGCACAGATCACATTTATATGATGGGAAGGGAGGCGTTCTGTTTCAGGAAACTGATGACACATGCAGTCTATAAACATTAGAAATTACATTTCAGTGTCTCTGGTGGATTTATAAAATATGTAAAGGCTTGATAAAAATCCACAAATTTTAATCAAACCAGAGATGTATTCAGTAAAAATGATAAACCACAGGTGCCTGAGTCTCCCAGAAGCTGTTTTAGTTTGTGGCTCGGAGACAGTGGACAAGACAATGAAGCATGACAGGAATATTTACACTGTCTGGAACGTCAGTCAGCATCCAACTTCTGAATTTCTTCAAACACATACACAAAAGTATGTATGTGTGATATATACGCACAAAGGCTGAAGGTCTGTTTTCTCCTTTGTGGCATGTTTTTTGGTGTCTGTGCACACACACACACACTTCCTTCTTGTGTGCGTGATGAGTTCTGCGTCCTGTTGTGAGGCTGCCAGGCAGGAACAGTGTGTCGCCACTGAGTTTGAACTTACGACACCAGTGTGAGATGAACAGCACGTCTTCACTGGCCTGAAGTCAACGGGAACCTCTGGTTCATCCCCAAACTTAAAATAGCCCAGTACAAAAGTAATCATAGGTTAGTAATAGTTTTCAGCATTGAATCATCTAAATGATCTAATTGTTGTGAGTGAATATCAAGCAATTTTACTGGATATTCAGCCTGTAACCCCTGAGTTAGTTTGATGAAATAATTATTTATTCTTATCATGTTATTTTGTGCTTTGTTCTGAAATTAGATGCACTTCTTGACTGTTAGTCCTCTGGGGTCTGAACCATTTTGTTCCAATTACCCGGTCCTTGACTCTCTTAATATATAAATGTGTATACATTCAGTACTGTAAGGCATAAGCAGGTAATTTATGTATTTTTTTCTCAGCACAACATGGGCTATTTGAACATGTATGCTGCAGTGATATCACATGATATTCTAAATAGATATAAGCAAATTCATTCATTTTGTACAACAAACAACTATGTGCAAAAGTTTACAATCTTCACATTTGTAGCCCAAGGCCTCAGGTGAAAAACAACCAAAAATAAAATAAAGACTCTATTACACAGACTAACATAACTATTTACATTTTAATCACGATAGAACCGGCATTATTAGCTGCACACTACAAGATGTTTCTGAAAACATTTGAGGTGAGAAATAGGCATTACAGTAACAGAGTATTGATTCATATTTGATCAGCGCTGCATGTTGAAATCTGCTGTGGAAATACCAAGCACCGCCCACCAGCTGGAGCACAGCCAATAGGAACGCTCTCTCTGAAATAAGCTGCGATTGGTCAAAGCTTACCGTCACGGGCAAAACATTTTAAAGCCTGAAAACAGAGCGGAGGAGGTGCAGAAGTCTAGTTTTCTCTAAGAACACTTGAATTAAAATATGCTGAAAGGTTATTATGGAATTTTTGTGCAGCGATGTAAAAAACTTGTTGCCTACTGAAGCTTTAAAACAGGTTTAAAGATTTGTTCACAGCAGAAAATGGTAGCACAAGAAGCTAGCTGACTCGACATTGCAAATCTGCTTCATAGGTGGAAGTTTGAATGGGCCTGAAGGAATGAAACTTAAAGGCACTCAGTAGATCTTTTGCCTTGTTCATCTATTGATGGGAACTTTATACTGTGGTGTCAGATCAGATTATAAACTCTTTTTGGTTTTCTTGAGTTTTGAATTCAATGTAGGTAGCTACAGTACTGACTCAACTATATAGATGACAACTGGTAGCAAAATCTCATTTGCATCAGTCCCTCTGATCTTGGAAAGATTTTTTGACGACTTGGTGAAAGTCGCTCTCGATAGTCATTCTCATTATGGATTGCTTTTCATTTTTGGAAGGCAGTGGCTCCGTCCACTTCAGTTTTGGCTCCAAGACAGCTGGTTTTCTTTTTAGCTGCTTCACTGTTGCAACTGCTTGAAATGTAAGACGCATCATTTCCCTTTGAGCGGAGAGCTGAAGAACTCAGTGACACTGGGTGTTTAGAGAGCGGCAAATGACCAAAACTGGATGTAGGCCAAATACGCACAGCTACTTAAGTTAGTGAGGAACCAATCTGCTTACAGTCACACTTGGTTCAACACCATCTCATAAATTGAGTTATGTTTCTGGCTTTCGTGTCATTGAGGCAGCAACGAGACAGCTTAAGCAATCCCATTACAGTAACGGCGAAGAATGACTTCTCCGTGGAGGCCAGTCAGTCAGGAATCAGTTAGCTGAGTTCAAAATCACCAGAGAAGAGTGAAATATGGGAGAAGAGTTGATCAAAGAGAAATATTGGCAGGTAAACATGAATCCTAAAACAACACATCCTTTGAAAAAGTCCCAACTGTTCCCCACAATGGTGTCCCCATGGGCAGTCATTATTTCAGGATTTGATTGACTTCCAGTTGTATCACAGCAGCAGACAAAGTTTCCCTCCTGTTTAAAAAGTTTAGCATTGAAATGTTCAGATTTGATGAAAATCATTATTGTTTTGTAGAAGTGGCTATATCGAAAGACACAAGGGGAAACCCAAGTGATTGTTTAGTTTAAGCAAAAATGTTTTAGATGTTTAAAATGTTTTAATTCACTAAAACGTTGAGGATACACGTCTTTTAAGTTGCCTTGTCCCATCCATGTGTTTAAATGACAAGTTATTTGAATGGCACGATAATGGGCAATGCAATAGCATGCAATAAGAACGCCATTCGTGCTTTTGTTGTGTCATTTGTATGTCATGTAGTCTATACTGACTGCAATGCAAATGCATCCATGTAAATATGCTACGCCCAGAGCTAGGGACTTAGAATAAAAACTGAGAAAGCCTGCTATTGGTGGGCCGGAGGGGAGGTGGATGGGTCAAACAAACACACGACTTTCAACCAGGAGAACGGTGTTTTGTTTTGTAAGTCATGTTTGTGACGTCTGCGACGTGTTACGTTACGATGTTTCCGTACCTATCTTAGGTAACTTAATTTAAGGCCCACCATTATGTTTTTTCTAAACCTAAGTGAGTGGTTTTGTTGCACCCTGCTGGTACTGCACCTTAATACATCCATGCAATATTCACGCCTCAGCGAGGCCAAACGTGACACTGTCACGCTATCCTCTAGTGGACATGCGGGTCTATTAAACGTTTTGGCATAATACCGGGTTGTTGAAACATACCTCTCTTACACAAAATTATTCCCATCCTTACTCCTTTTTTTATAGCGAATTCCTACAAATGGATTTCTAAGCATGTGTGTGTTGTTTTGGCTGGCTGAGAAGTATTTGAGTCTCCCACATTGTTCTCCAGCATCTCGCTCCGTCTCAGAAACACAGCTGCCTTGGACAGAAATATTCGTCATTCCTTTCCCATGAATCTCTTGCTTCCTGAAACATGCACATTCCCTTTCAAAACACACACACACACACACACAACCGTGAGCTCCGTTATCTAACACAGTGACACATGTAGGAAGTGTTGTAGATCTAAAAGAAGTCATCTCCTGTAATCCGTGCAACATGTTGTTACTGGAGATTTTGTTTTTGCCGATGTATATGTGGCAGTGTAAGTTAAAGTTTTTAATATACAGTATGCTGATGTGTATTTTAAGCAGTTACACTTGTATTGCTTGTATCATTAAGTATTCATTTAGGAAACAGGAGAAAAGTTGGAAAGTTTATTTCCTGAATGTCTTCCTAATTAGAATTACTCATCTACCATCATTATTATGTTCCAAAAACATCCATATCGGAGCTGAACCAGAAAATAAAAGTCAATCTGTCTACAAAATGCAACCATTGTTTTGGCAAAATACAAAATAGCTGTGTGTTTAGATTAAAACTTTTAAGAAAATAGTCTGTGCTTCCCCGTATTCAGCAGTTCAGTGCTGTATTTCCCACAGGATGAAATTCTGATTGCAATGCATTATAGTTTATTAATGAAGCCAAATCTCCAGAGATGTTCACTCAGATGACAGGTTCATCCTCCCAGTTCTGATGTCCATGCTCTGCAAGAATATCCCTGGAAGTTTCTGTATAGCTCTGGTTAGTTAGTGAGAAAGTTCAGCACCTCGGGGAGTCGTACCGAGAGGAATGTCTGCTCCGGATATCAACGCCAGAGAGCCAACCACGCAGAATCTCAGGAACGCAGGGAATGTGTCTTCCCTGTTTCCATCGTGGACTCTGTCCAGAGTGGTTCCCTGCGCTGTAACTCTGGTGTCTGGCCAAATCATGAATGCATAGCAGTGAAGCTGAGCCACAGCTATGGGTTATGTGATTCTGCACTTGGGCTGTCATGATGATGACGTGATTTTTCATTTCCTTAAGTAAGCTGGAGCTGGGATTCTCGGCGTGGTGTTGTAACACGTCACAGTCTAAGTCCAAGCCCAAGCAATATGTCATATTTATGTGTGCAATGATAATCCGATTTTTTTCTTCCTGTTATCATTGTCTTCTCACATCTGCTCGCTTCCTCCTTTTGTCATAGTCCTCTCGCTGCGGCGTCCATCTCATTTTCGGCGTCCTGCCAGCGACTGGCGTGGTAACAGGTGTCATATATAGATGTTATGGAGCTGCCATCAGCACTAGAGTTACATGACCTCCTCTATAAATACATGATAGTGACATGATTTACTGGCCTGCTTCCTGAGCACGCTCGGTCCAATTAGATAAGGCAAAGTATAGCAGAGGTAGAGTAAATCACTTCGCCCACCTTCGAGGAAGCAAACCCATCTGTTAGGACGGACAGATCCGCTTTGATACTAATAGAGTCACTCCGTCTTGTCACTGACCACTACCACTGTGTGTGTGGAAGGGAGGAACGGTGTGTGTGCAGGGTCGGACTTGTTATTGTGCATTGTGTGTATATACATTTGTCTGCTGCAGCACGGGAAGATGAGAGATCATTTTTCTGTTCTACATCTGAATGCCTGCAGGGCTCAGTAGGGGGTCACACTGTGGTGGGCAAGATAAAACGCTTCAGGGTGGAAATCATACCGTTTCTGTCAAACGGGCCTCTGGTTAGCATTATCTACGATCACATTCAATACAGCTGAAACAGAAACAAACGTAAAGCTGCTGTTTCCCTTTATAACTCCAATTGTGCTGTTTTTTTCTCACTTGCCCTTTATGTACTGCAAGTAAATTTCAAACGTTTATTCCCCCACAGGGAACCCATTCAATAAGTCACATGACCAAATCAGGTTTTTGCCAAAGCAAGGTTTTTAATCCAAGGGAAGTGGAGAAGTATATTTGTGGCAGATTGATTTAAAACGGTGCTGAGATCTGTTGAGATAAGCAAAAGTCTTGGAGAGGACTTTTTTTTTTTTAGAAGCTAAATTTGAGACTGCAGTGGAATCACAGCTGCTTTACGTCAGAGCCTCCTTTCCCCCACAAATCACGCGTCAGTAATGATGCCTTGAGCAGGCGGCAGCACCTCAGGTTAAATTTTGACACACATCATGACATGTGCTCCTCTAGTATGTGTGCGTATATGAACGTGTTTACCCTCCTGCCGGTTGAATTAGTCTCATATGCTTTCAGAAAAGAGGCGTTCGCTGCCTCCAAACCCCGTCACCTCAAAAGAAATCGACTGACTGCGTTGCTCATAACCTTATCGCACTCTCGCAGAACCAACCCCCGTTTCTGGAGTCCGTGAGCTCAGATGAACTCCTCTGGAGGTTTTACTGGAAGCTGACAAGTGTAAAGCTTTTAGCTTGGAAAGTGTCACTCACACCAGATTATTGGTCCTGTTATGTGACTGAACGTTTGAAAAGATGACATGTACGGCAACGCGGAGTCCAAAGAGAAAGATTCATTTGTAGAAGTTCAATTATTAAAGATCAGATAAAAGGTGTCATTTCCAGTTGGGCTGCTCTTTGCAATCTGTTACGTCTGCTCTGTATCTTTAGGCACCAATAAAACGTGTTAAATCCAAACCGAGAGGTAGAGATAGCGCTAAGTCTTAGAGACAGGACTCTTATTGTCACAGCTATCTAGTGTTTACTGTTAAGAAAGGCAGAATGAAGAAGTGGAGGACAAGATGATGAAGGTCAGGGTTGAGGAAGAAATTAGGAGAGGGCGACAGCTGACATTGTAGAAGAGCGAGGATGAGAGATCAGATGTGGCAGGGAAGCAAGAGAAAATAGTGGGGGCGGGAAAGAGAAGCTATGGGGATCCCATGATGTTTGACGTTCGGTGTGTTTCACTCATCGCCGCTCAAGGTTTAAATGACAAGCCCTCGCTTCTAGTCAGCCTGCCTCCAGCAAACCCACAGGTGAAGTTTCAGCTGTCAACACATTTAACAGGTAAATAGTAAATAGATGAACTTCACATTGTGCAGAGATGCTGTTTAAAGCTTGGCATTTTAGGGAAATATGTTTATTGGCTTTGTCGCTGAGTTAGATGAGAAGATCAATGCCCCTCTCATGTCTGTATGGTCAGGCTGGTCTCATACACCGTTCGTAGCTACACCTACGAAAAGTAATCCACTATAATTTGTGTATATCCCACAAAATCAATTTGTATATAACGCACGTAATTGTGAACCAGGAAGTATAAAGAGTGACAAACGCTGTGTAGGGAGGAGGTGAGGGTAAACGGGTGGGTCCAGAAACACCATACTAGGAGATCAATGTTCGTACCCCGTGTGAAATCAAAAGTCAACGTTGAATTATTTGTCACGTAACCTCCGTACTTAAGTTAAACCACTTACGGAGATATTTTAACCCAAACCACAATCTTTTCCTAAACCTATCTAAGTACTTTTGTTCCCTAAACTTAACCAAGTTGTTTCCTGTGAAGATGGAAGTTTATTTTGAAAAGACAGGAGCGGAAATTGACACGTGCGTCACGTGTTGCTTGACATTCGTAGGAAAACGCACAAAAAATTAGGAATAACTTTTGGTAAGCTATCATACGAACCATTGTATGAGGATACGTTAGAATGGTAAATGTGTCTCTGGAGCCTGCAGCCTGTTAGCATAGCTTAGCATAATGACTGGAGGTAGGAGGAAACGGCTAGCCTGGCTCCGTCCAAAAGTAACAAAATCCACCTACCAGCATCTCTAAAGCGCAATAATTATCATTTTGTTTGTTTATCCATACACAAACTGAAAAGTAAAAATGACGGCCAAGGAATAGTTTAGCACTGACCCTTTATAAAATGATGAATTGCTGTTTTTGCACTAGAGCTTTTGTACGTATTAAACAAACAAGATTCAATGTGTTAATTAATGAGTTTAAGAGATGCTGTTTGGCAAAATTGCCAGGCTAGCTGTTTCCCCAAGCTTCCAGTCTTTATGCTGAGCTAAGCCAAGCGGCTCCTGGCTCCAGCTACATATTTATCGTACCAATGTGTTGGTGGTATTGATCCTGTCATCTAACTCTGTGCGAGAAAGCGAATAAGCATATTTCCCTAAATTGCTTTAAACTGCAATAAGTCAGTGGAAATTAAATTAGCTGTACTGTGGAAATTCAGTGTTTCTGTGCTCTGTACCTTGTTTTCCAATCGTCACTCTTTGTGTCTGCGATCATGCAAAATGATCTTTATGTGATTTTAGACAGGCTTAGTTCATCATTATAATCATAAAATGCTTCGGAAGATTATAGGATATAGCCAAGTGATATGAATCTTAAATAAGTAAAGTTCACTCGCAATTAAATTGCAATACAGGGGGGAACACAGAGAGAAGCTGACAGTCACAGTGTACATGCTGATGCATCCAGATGCACAGAAAGAGAGATTGCGGTGATAAAAAAAGAAGAAGAGCATGTTGATGATGATGATGATGATGATGATGATGATGATGATGATGATGATGATGATGATGATGATGATGATGATGATGATGATGATGATACCATTCCTAGAAAAGCATTCCATCTGCCTGAATCATTTTCCTGTTGCAGGCAGCCTTGTCTCAAAAGGGGAAAATGGGTTTGAGGTGTACCGTGTACCATCTCAACCAGAAAGCCCTGCACATCCAGTGTTTGTGAAGTGCACATGAATTTTCCACAAGCGCAAATGTGGTGCGGTCCATGTGACGGAAGTGATATTATCTGGTGTGTCACTTTGCCACGAGTGATATAGTAAAACACCGTCAAGGACTCTCAAAGCTGTGGGGCCGTGATGAAAACTTCACAACTGTCATGTCAGTTATTCATTACGTTTTCACAAGCAAACGCCTCTGAATCTTCAGGGAATACGTCACCGACTGTTCTCTATCAGTCTTTCCCAACAGCTTTCAATAATGTGTGCTTTAGCAATAAAATCTAATGAGAGACAGCAAGCATGTTCACAGTATGTGAAAAAGGTTATACCAGCTTTGGCAGGCCTATATTTACAGTTTTAGTGGTAATGGACTGCATTTATGTTGCGCTTTTCTAGTCTAATGACCACTCAAAGCACTTTACAACACATGCCAACATAACTACCTATTGATTAATATATTCCAATAAAAAAAATGACAGTGAACTTATGTTTGATAGTAAAACCCATTAGAATTCATTTGAGTCTCAGGGGCTGTTCTAGACCTAGACGCCTTCCGTGCGC
>CAKALG010015041.1:0-11901 GCA_916700815.1 Helicolenus hilgendorfi | reverse complement strand
GAATCGTTCGAAGGACAGAACGGCGAGGGACCACAGGGCCACGATCCCTGAAGCAAACAGCGAAAAGGTCAGTGTGGAGGACACACAACACAAAGTCCTGGAGTTTGTTTTTAGTTGGGCTGTTAAAGTTAACGCGTTAATGCAAATTGTTATAATGCCACTAATTTCTTTAATGCATTAACGCAACTTACGTTTTTTAGGTTATAGCGGGATCATTTTAAAGCTAGAGTGAAGACACTGGCATCATTTGAAACTCGAAAAACCTAAGGACTCCATCGATACCAACTATGCCAGACTAGCTTGTCGTGAAATAGGTTAAATAACGCCCCAATTTAGGCTAATAGGGAAAACTGTCATGGCCATTTCAAAGGGGTCCCTTGACCTCTGACCTCAAGATATATGAATGAAAATGGATTCTATGGGTACCCACAAGTCTCCCCTTTACAGACATGCTGTTGATTTGAGCATATTTTTTATGCTAAATGCAGTACCTGTGAGGGTTTCTGATCAATATTTGTCATGGTTTTGTGTTGTTAATTGATTTCCAATAATAAATATATACGTATATTTGCATAAAGCAGCACATTTGTCCACTCCCATGTTGCTAAGAGTATTAAATACTTCTACAAATCTCCCTTTAAAGTACATTTTGAACAGATACAAAATGAATTTGCAATTAATCAAGATTAACTATGGACAATAGTGATTAATCTCAATTAAATATTTTAATTGATTGACGACCCTAGTTTTTAGTAGCTATGAAATTCACAGCTCTGTGATTTTCATTTGTTATCTGACAGTAATAAACCTGAAGAAACTGATTTCTACCGTGCGTAGTGCATTTGCATCTCTTTTACAATGCTTCCCTCTTTCACCGGAGTGTGAAATTTCATTAGTTTCTTTATATCTAGGCTTTTGGAACTTATCCTCACTGGGAGACATCTCCTATAGTGTAAGCACATTTTCTGTTTTGACAAAGTATCTCACTTCTGTAGTGTGCAGAGGTAATAGTGGCGGTGCTGTTGCTAGAAATAGTTTCATCATCCAGGCTGGGTGCATTAGGCTGCCTCCTAATGGGCTAAAAAAAGCTGACTTTAATTATGGTAATAAGTCACTCTCACAGGCCGGTTAATTACCTATCTCTCCACAGCCAGGTACTGTCTGCCTACTAGACTCGACTGGAGAGGACAAAGGAGAGAGGTGGAAAACCAATTATGTCACACAAATGCAAACAAGAGCCTCTGCAAAGGTTCACTAATGTAATTAACCCCAATACTTCAATGCTGTTTTTGTAGCTTTTTAAAGTGGACTTAAAACTGAACATCAAAAGAGATGTTTTCTGGAAAAACGTCTATTGTTTTTACCCAATAGGTTTGAATGGACTTATCTGTGAAGCACAGGTGCACGTATAGTGGAACAAACTAAAAATAGGCAAAAATAGAAAATACTGTAATTCTGAGCAGAATATTAAGTAAAGCATCCATATGCATTGGGAAGAGCTAGCTCAGCTTAATCACTTTATAATTTCAGCACATATACTATACATATACCCCCTACACACACACACACACACACACATACATAGGTGATACCGATGCAACACAGCTGTCAATCACTGAAACTGCTGTCAAGACTGAAATTGAAGTGACTTTCCACCACGACTCCCTTGAAGATGTAAGCTTCACTTCAGTGGACTATTGATTGGCTTCCACGACAATAATTTAGGACGACAGATGGCTTCTTTAGGCGCCGCGTCGGCTTCTCGTCCTACTAACAAAACGTGGTTTTGTGTTACCATGTGCAAGAGGACTTTTTGCCCTGCATTATTTGCTTTAATACACTCGGTAATCATGATTAACAGTATTCTTTTGTGTGGTAATTCAATGCTTCGCAACAGCCAATACACCAGGCTTCACCATGCAATATGTCCATTAACATTCAGATCCATACACCATGTTATCATCCTAGTGTACTTAGATTAAGGTAAAGCAGTGAAAATATTCTAAATATAACGTACATTTATGATGATGTTGATTATTTTAGGTGGGCCTTTATTTTAGGTGGCTAAAATGTGTTTTTCTGCCGGCCCCGTCCACAGCAGTACATTACTTTGCTTCCATGCAGTAACTCCAGTCTGCTTCTCCAAACTGGGGGCGTGCCGACTCTGGGTAAGTACCTCATACAACTTACATCAAAACACCCAAACTATCCCTTTAAAATGCCACAGGTTAAACTTTTTCAAGTTACAGTAATTTGATAATATTCTCAGAATGAGACTCAGTGTTCTGCTAGCATTCATGATAAATGAATGGTTGCTGTTGATAATTAATCCGGCCGTTTGATAGTCTGTAATAAAGACATCCTGTGACTTCTTGTGTCGCTCCTCTGTAAGTTGTCTAAGTTGCCAAAATGGGATCACACAAACCTTGTTACCAAATCCAATAAGGAACCTTTGCCTGAGTCTCGTCTTTTCTCTTGATTTAATGTATTGTAGCCCTCTCACCACAGTCGCCGGACGCCAGGGATCCCACTTTGGGAACCTCTGTAAAGCTGTCCACTTGTGATCGGTTCACCGAGGACACATGTTAATACCAGGTCTGAACAGGGAGCTTCAGTAGAGACCAATACACTGACTTAGTTAAAAGTTATTGGTGGTCACGGTGCTGGTAACCTACTTATGGCAAGTCATGCGCTGCAGTGGGAGAAGGCTCCTGAGCATGGTTTTGAATTCTGCCTTAAAGACTCACACTGGGTTTTTGTCACTGATCCTGTACAGTCTGTTTTTATCATGCAGGTACATATGAGTTTATAAAAAATTCCATAAATCAGACACTATAGTGACTTTTTTTGAATGTTGAACTCGATGAAGTTTCCTGTCTTTCATCTTCTTTGACAATTTATCATAAGATTTTACTTTTTCCTCACTTTTACTTTGTCCGATCCTTGTGCTCTAGCCTTAGTTAGCTATAATGTACTTCATAATGCAGATTACACTTGCAGAGCTGCATTATGGGGGATGAGCTTTAAAGGGTGCAGTATACAAGCTGCAATAGATTTGCAAAATTAATTTAAGAAACAAGAAAGTTTTCTTTACATACACATTTAAAATTGTGGTTAATTGTGAATTTTACTTACTTTGTACATACCATTATAGCAAGTATGTTCCTCTAACATAGTAAAGGATTTCTTATTCTACATAAACAATCAAGATGTGAATGCTCAAATAATCTGCAAAGTTATTGACTTTTTCATTCTGGCAGTGGAAGTGATTTGTCACTTTTTTTTACCTCCCTCCCAGATGCCCTAATTTATGAACAGATGTTGAAGTCAGCACTGATGGATGTGCCATGTGGAGCAGTTTCACAGTCATCACACATCTTCGCAATATATGTATTAAAAAAAAAAGCTCCAACACTGACACCTACAGTTATGGAAGTTGTGTCAAGCAGCCTTGCAATTATTACACTGATTACCCTGAGACTTTATTAGGAGTTTAAAGGTTGGAGAAAACAGTTTTCGACCAGATGTATCTCAATAATCAGAATTTGCACTTAGGGCTGTCAAAATATAAAATTTTCACTACACGATTATCGCGGCCAAAATAATTCATGGTAACGATATTATTGCGATATCGATAGAACATTTTGAAAAAAAAGAATAATTATCAGTCAAATTCATCTTGTTTATTGTGCGTTTTGTCTCTTTTTTAGCAAAAAAAAAAAAAAGCTCCAACACTGACACTTACAGTTATGGAAGTTATCTCAAGCAGCATTGCAATTATTACAATACCAGAAAAAAAAAAAAAAAGGAAAAACTTACCAAAAAAAGTGACAGCAAACCCCTCCAAGATACAAGCCCACTTCCCAAGGAAGAAATAACCTCTAGCGTTGGCCAGGAAACTTATTACTCCACCGGTGAGGGAGACCAGAAAGTCAGCGATGGCCAGATTCACTATGATATAGTTCAGCGGCTGTCTGAGTTGTTTGTACTTGAAAGTGACAAACATGACGAGGAAGTTCTCGCTCAGAGACAGCGAGGTGACCAAGAACATGAGCACAGCCAGGATGGTGAAGTTCCACGGTGCGATGTTCCTGACGGGTCCATTGAAGGGATCATCTGTAATGGGGAGTTCAGCTGCCACAGTGTAGGACACAGCGTTCACTGACAGACTTAAAGTATCCATTGTCCATACCCAAGAGTGCAGGCTACTTGCTTGGAAAAGAAAAACCTGTTTGATCTCTTTTTTTCCTCACAACTTCATGTGGAGACGCTCCTGGATGTTAACTGTGGAGCATCCTGGGCGTCCTGCTGCTGGGACTCTTCTTTTGCAAAGTTTTGGTGTTGAAATCCGCGCATATTGGAGCACTGTGAAGAGAGGAAATCCGCCAGAAATGTTTGAGTTGAGCTGTTGGACATGCAGTAGTGGCGCGGTGCACGATGCACAGTGTGCGTAAAGGCGATGTCTTGAAAAAGCGCCTGGCAGCAAGTGCACGAATGACCGATCAGTGGCATCTTGGAAGCTCTTATATAGGCGGCTGCTGCATCGCTGCTGCTGCTGCCCTCCAGGAGAGGCGACATGTGCGCTTCTTTTGCGCGCTGCGGACACTGATAATAATAATAATAATAATACATTTATTTACATAGCACTTCTCAAAACAGATGTTACAAAGTGCTTCACAAGATAATAAAAGCAGATAAATAAAGTAAAAGATATGGTAACTGTTAAAACAGAATATCATGATTTAGGAAATTTAAGAAAATTTAATTAGAGTATATGTATGGCTCAATAAGGAAGCTGGTTAATAATTAATAATTGATTTATGGCGAAGGGGTGGGATTAAATAAGTTTATACTTCTCACTCCTTTTTCTTTATTTTTTCTTCATTTTTTTTGTATTCTAATTTCCAATTTTGAAATGAATGATAGAATAAAACAAATATGGTAACTGCTAAAACAGGACATCACATAACATATCAATAATAATATAAGTGGTAAAATGGTAGGACAAGTTCATAAAACAAATATAGAGTATATATACATAAATGTGTATATGTATATTATGTATGTATACATAAATGAGTGATATGTGTCTAACATCTGGATGCTCAATTAACCTGGAATGATTAAATCAAGCCATCCAATCAACTTGTATCTGCACTTTTGTGCAGTTATGATATACAAGTCTAAACATGACTGGTCTGCCTGCTACATAATAATTAGAATCAATAGCACTCTTTGCTGCAGCTAAATGTGTCATCAAGAGGTCAACTCACACAACAGGCTGCTGGGCTTTGATTGTAGACGACAACCCCCCACCGCACCACACAACCACACACCACCACTACAACCACCTGCTCACTATTCATCTAATGAGCTTTAAAAAAGGGACACACTTTACAATGCAGTTTCCGTCCTGTCTTTCAAAAGTCTAAAAATGTTTAAAGTAAAAACAGAGCAGGTGATCCATTGCACTTAAAGTTATAGGATGGCTGACTGAGCGTATATAATGCTTCGCTCTGCACCTCACATCTTGCAGCTGCACTATACAACCACACAACAGTCGTAGAAAAGTTTGTACAATGAGCACACGTTCTGAAACAACGACAGAAATTAGCACGTGACAAATGCGTAATTTGTACACACTGGATCATCTGTGAAATGATTAACAGTTGCATTTGGGTAAATACGCTTTAAGATCCGAGGTTTAAGTGGCTTTAATTGGTCAGGGAAAGGTTATGAGAAACACTTTGAGTTCACTCTGCCCTCAATCCTTTCACCATGCTAATTCCAAATTTATAATCCTTAATCCACGTAATCATTTCACAAAGGAGAAACAAATTGTGCCCTTTTTGTGTACAAAGAACATTATCAGCATTTAAAGGCACCATTTCACTTAGTTGAAACCTTTAATGTCTCACTCAACAGCATGTACAGTAGTTGTTTATGGGACTGAGGAGAATTTCTGTATAGCTGACCAACCGGCTTCTTTCAAGACAGACAGGAAAATATCTAGTGCTACTGGAAGGTGTGTATCATACTGAGTTGTCAATAACTCCAGTTGCCTGTAAAAGAGGTTATGACCCTGAGACTTTATTATTAGTTAAAAGGTCGGAGAAAACAGCTCCGAGCTGAACGGAATAGTGTTGCAGTGATCATATCGCAAGAATGGTGCATGGTCCAGTTGCACTGAAGAGCTGCTACTAACACTGAGCTGTTTTTGACCAGCTGTATCTCAATAATCGTAATTTGCATTTAGGGCTGTCAAAATATCAGATTTTCACTACACGATTATCGCGGCCAAAAGAATTCACGGTAACGATATTATTGCGATATCGATAGAAAATTCGAAAAAAAAGAATAATTATCAGTCAAATTCATCTTTAACTTTGTTTATTGTGCGTTTTGTTTATTTTTTAACAAACGAATTAGACTCAAAATGTGAGGGTAGGCAGGTGGAGAGAGAGTCTGTTACCATAACTGTACAAAAGTATACAAAAAGAACAATTACATTAATGGATAGTGAAAAGGCAACCAGATGAACTGATGAACAAAAAAAGGGATACTGGATTATTTACTCAATATTATCACGTGTATTATTAACATGATATCAATATTTCATTTTTTAAATATCACAGTTATCGCCAATACCGGTATATCGCGACACCGCTAATTGCAGCTTAAAGGATAACTTCGGTATTTTTCTGGACCCAATTTCCCCATGTTTTTGTGTCTAAGTGAGTAATGTAAACATTGTAAATCTTTTAGATAACACTTAGCTATGATTTCTATATGAAACTGTTTCCCTAATGTCAGACACTTATAACAATTAGAGCCTGTCATGGCAAAAACAAGCACTTTTAGTTGCCAGCTTGCCCCAATAGCACCATATTGCAGCCCGTGAGCAGCTGTCGTCTACAGTGATCTCCCTCAATACTGGACCAATTTCAGAAATTATTCCCATTAGTTAGACACAAACACATGGGAAAATGTGGTCCACGTTGAAAAATAACAAAGTTACCCTTTAAGGCACAGCGTGAAGATTCAAAAGAATCAGGAGTTTCAAAAAGTTTAGAAATCAAACCCCTAACCCAAACTTAGAGCCAGAACTTGAAGGTCAACTCCAAGTTTGCACAGAAGTTTTTCTCAAAGGTGAATCACTTTCCCGCTCTCTCCATCCCCCAGTTCCCTGTTGTGGAAGCCAGCTTGTCACACCTCAGTGACCATCACGTAAATGAGGATTTATTGCCAGTCCTGTCTGTCCAGACCCCTGTATGACATGCTTTTTGTTTGGCAGGTGTTTTAAAGTGCCATTGCCAAGTTCAAACTTGTACTTTGCTCAACGTGAGTCAAGAGAGCAGATCCAATTAGTTTGGCTCCAAACTTAAAGGGTAACTTTGGTGTTTTTCAACCTGAACCCTATTTCCACATGTTTTTTTGTGTCTAAGTGACTAATAGGGACAACAATTTTTTTTAATTTGTATATTAAACACTTAAATAAACACTTAGTTAGGTTTAGGAAAAAACTACATGGTTGGGTTTAAAACTATTTTGTAAAGTGAAAATGGGCCATGAATGAACAGCGGTCTCCTGGATGAAAGCCTTGTGTTTGTTGGACCCATCCACCTCCCCTCCCGCCCTTAGTGTGTCTTTTCGCTCTTTAAACTGCATCACCACAGTACTCACAAAAACATGGGAAAATAGGGTCGTGGTTGAAAACTACTAAAGTTATCCTTTACATTTTTTTGCTAACATACTCCATGCTTTTCTTTAAATATGGCAGCATTCACTCTGCAGCAGCATTGATTTTTATTACGCTTGACAAAACAGCTAACCCCAAACACCCAAAATCGCCATAGTCCAATGTTACATTGGTTTATGCAGTATTGATGTTTTCAACCTTATTCTGTTGACAGACAACACAATCCCATCTCATCCCACCCCTCGATTACATGTTTACCAGGCTTCCACCTGGGCAGTGACCTGTGGAATTGGCTGACCTAGCTGTTTCACCGAAGGCTTAGGGTGGAATGGGAATACAAGCCCATGGGGGAAATCTTGGGAAGCGGAGGCAACTAAAGGACAGTCCTAAAATGGACACGTTAGTGGTCGTTCCTTCAGCTCTCTATTTCAGTGTGGAAGTGGTAAAAATGGGAGAAACCAATACACACTTTTTTTCCAGATGGTGCAATGATCCAAAAACACTTAGTTAGGTTTAGGAAAAAACTACATGTCTAGAAGTAGAAGTGACATGCGGCTATTTTGCAGATAAACATTGTATTTAAAGGAACAGTGTGTAACGTTTCTTGGGATCTATTGGCGGAAATGGAATATAATATTCATAATTATGTTTTCAGCTGAAACTAAGAATCGTGTTTTCCTTAGCTTAGAATGAGCCCTTCATATCTACATAGGGAATGTCTTCTTAAGTCTTTATATATATATATCCTCTTAAAGACGAACATCTCCTTTCATGCTCTCTCCTGGTCTCTTGTGCTCAGGTTTTCACACCTAGTCAATATGTTTCCACTCTGTGAGCTGCAGATTACACGTTCATACAAAACGTACACATTGCTTTTGAGAATTGTGGATTCAAGGAGCGTAGACAGTGTATTTAAAGTTCTCTCCACAGACCTGTCGGGTTATCAGAAGTTGAATAAAAAATAAAAAGGGATTGTGATTTCAAAGCAGAGTAACTACACAACAAACATTTTAGCCTTCGCACTGAACAAAATTCCAATACCATCCACATCAGACATTTGGGATCACATACCCACTTTGAACATCTACCTTAACATACTGGAGCAAGGAGCGTTTTCTACACCTATAGCCACAATGTCAGGGTTCATGTGTCAGTAATTACAACCACTGGGAAAATCAATGTTTTACAATGATCTCATTCTAAACAAGAACTCTACCTGTGGTTGTATAACTACATCTCCACATTGACCACCATACGTGTCACCTTTCTCTAGTTTAGTTTATTACTTTATTTGACAGGGGCAGTGCATATTAATAACATTCCTGAAAATATGCCACAGTTAGCCAGAAAGGCTAATTTTCATCTGTAGTCCCCGGGCAGGCAATAGTTAAAACACAGACTTTATCATCATCATCATCATCATCATCATCATCAACACAGACTTTATCATCATCATCATCATCATCATCATCATCAATAAAAGCAATGAGAAAAATATGCAGATATGAACAGAACCTGCCAGAATCAACAATAGCATGACAAAACACACAGCAACACAGCATGACAGTACAAACAACAAATAGCAAGACAATACATTGTTAAGACTGATGAATTCAGTCTTAACAATGTGCATATTATGTACACTGTACAGAGACACAATAAGCAGAAGTAGCTCTCATAGGCCTTTCACACAGAATGGCCAGCTGTTCCCAGAGGTCCTTGGACTTTTTGTTAAGACTTTAGATTATCTTGTGTAGGCTTATTAGTTCTGATGGTCTAGTCTAGGAGTCTCCAACCTTTTTTCCTCTGAGAACTAATTTAACAAAGTGAAAGTGTCCGAGAGCTACTCATAACACCAAGTTGTATATCGCCAATAGCAAGCGCAGCGCAAACTGTGTTCTATGTGAAAGGCCCATTACACTAAACATAATTATGACAAATTAGACAACAGGCAACACTTCACTGTTGTAATGTTCACAAGTTCTAGTAAACCAGGCTCTTAATGTTGTGGAGAAGGAATGGTAGTTGGCACAGTTTCTTATGTGTTATGGTAAATTTTTTTGACAGAAAAAAGCAGATTGGCCAAAACTACTAAGACAATCTCCTCTAGTTGTTGCTGTAGCTGGTTTTCAATATGATGTAAGTATAGAGTGGTGAAAGAGCCATATTGTGTAATACTTTGAAAATGAGACACAGTTGACTATATTTAACCATGTTTTCACAGCTTGGTAGGTTGTGCTTTTTCTAAATATTACAATGATGGTGTCCATGTGGCTTCTTGTCAAGAGTTTTTATTGTTTGTTTGTACAGAGATTCTGTTGGCTTTAGCTTGGTTTTATCGATGTTTCCCCAACTTGTCAGACAGTATGTGATGTGTGGGAGGGTCATTGTGTTCATGAACATTTTGGCTGTTGAAATTGGCCAGATTGAATCCAACGTTTCCTGCACAATGGTTCGTTTGACCATAGACTGTCTATAAGAAGTGGACGTAGTTACCGTGACGTCACCCATTGGTTTGTGAACTACGGTTTTGAAGCCTCGAGGTCAGCATTTTGGCCGTCGCCATCTTTGTATTTGGTCGTTGGCATCTTGTTTTTTTGCAACCAGAAGGGACAAGCTCATTTTCTCATAGACTTCTCTACAATCACACTTCTATTTGCAACCAGAGTTAAAAATTGGCTCAGCCTTGAAAGGCGGTTGCCAGGTGACATTTATCAGCAGATCACTCCTTTGTAGGAGGGTAGATGATGTGTTCTGAGGTGAGGGTTCATGTGCACACAAAAGGACATTGTCATAAGAATGCAAAGCATGTAAATGAGATCCATTTAGACATACTGACTGGGACTGAGTGCAAAAAGAAGCAACACATTAGTGTGGTGCTGCCATGTGAGGGCAAGGTCTCATAGTGTTCGCTGTCTCATTGTTGAACGTTGAAAGATGTCAACCATATTCAGATATTACAGCATCAGGGCAACTCCTTTAGCCACTTAGCAGTGAAATAATGTTGCTACCATGTGTCATCAATTTTCAAATTCCAGAAAAAGAGATGTGCTGTTTCTTGTTGTCTACAGAGGAAGGTTGTCGTCATATGACATTTCAACCCCTAATAATTGATTTTTAGATTTTAGACATTAAAGGATAAGACTGGTGATAGCATTTTTCTAAATGGCAACAAATCAAAGAAAGAACAATGAATTGATCCTGAGTATTGTCGGCGTAGTCGAAGCCTGATATATTGTATTCCTCTGTGCCATAGAGCTCCATTGTTGTCTATTAAAAACACACATACACGAAACACACACTTACATGAAATGTGGTTCTGAGTTCTGAGAAACCACAAAAGTACCTGAGGGTACCAATCACTGGTCTAGATACTAGATGTTACTATTAATTATACAACATATTAGAGTTTTGAGACGCGACATGTAGCATCTTTAAGAGGCTTCAGTTCTGATTATGATTTAAAAAGGTGCAGATACGCGAGTCCACCGTTTTCCCACCAGACAGATTAATCCTACGTGACAGATACAATGTTCCTATCTTCGGCATACAGCTGTCAAACAGAGGTCATGCCATTCATTCTTTGTGAAATCAAAATCAGGCAGATCGATAGTTCCCATCAGCCACCGAGGACTTGGCCGAGATGACCTCGACCATTGGCCTCGCAGCTCTGCGCGTTTCCAAGAATGCAGCTCTAAACCGAGTTTTGAGTAACGACTTAGTGAAAGATCTTACGTTGATTACTCTGGAGCCTCCGCTGGATGGTTCGCTGTGTGAACTAAAAGCAGCAGACCATCTGCAGGGCTCACCGGGGGGAATTGCATTACCCCCAAGACGCGAGGACACACGTTGATTACATACAAATCCCCAAAGCAATCCTTCCTGGGTTACCTGTTTTCTTTAGACACAAATGTCATTAAGTGCTACCGGTTGGAAGAGGGATGGTGCACACTACAGACACCACATCCCCATGTTTGGGTGTGGCTGTTCATGCATCTAACCTAGCTTTATATGTGTTTACCTAGAGATGCTTAATGCAATAATAAAAATCAATTACATGGCCACAATGAAAGGCGCAGCCAGTTGGAGAAAGTACGTATAATTACAGGTCGCCTGTACAGGTATTGATTTTTAGATTAGGTTTGAAATGGGATAGGAATAATCTGATAATCAGCATCTCTCAGTTAAATGTGTCCTTTGAG